>CAWUFW010004608.1:1200000-1502056 GCA_963921515.1 Calotriton arnoldi | reverse complement strand
GTTACTGGACATGTCCCAGTCACTGGGGTCGTGTTGTTGTTGTATGCACTTGTCGTCCATGCAAAGGTCCTGGTATGGGATTCCCGGGGCGGGGGTGGGAGGGGTGCAGCACCCACAGACTCCAGGCGACCTATTCATGTCCACTGAGCGGTGTGTGTGTCCATGTGCGCTGGATCCATGTCGTGTCCTGGTTGTTCGTGCAGTTCCGTCCATGTGGGTGCGATGCACAGAGCCCATGCCACTGCCTCCCACGATGCATGCGGTGTTCCTGGATGTGATGGGGAACAGTGTGCATGTCCCGGTCATATCCGATGTCATGGCGATGTCGTTGATGGTGTGGTTACAGTTGCCGGTCGTTTGGTATGGCTGTTGTGGTGGTGACTGGCCAGTCCGTGCGGAAGCTGAGCATGGGTGCGGGGTTGGACTTCATAGGTCACTCCGGGAACCTGCGTTGTGGTCCGACGTATTTACAGGTTGTCAGGTATGCGATGCCGTCCAGCAGGGCTTCCATGTCATTGGTGGTGTACATGTTTGCCAGCCAATGAAGCGGATGGTGGCTGTCAAGGTGTTGTTCGTAGGTTGTCCCTTGGAGGACCATGATGGGGCATGCTGGGTGACATTCGATGTAGCTGTTCTCGATGATCCGTCGTGTGGAGGCACAGTGGTTCCATTTCAGTGCGCGTGCGATGTTGGCCACATACGCCATGCCCCCATAGGCAGAGCAGGCCCTGTCGTGTGCGTCCAGAGGGAGGAGTAGTGGTAGCAGGTCCGCCTTCAGACATGCCGGGTTGGAGAGGCATATCTCGACGGGATGCTGGTAGGGACACCTCCGACAGTAGAAGACGGGCATGACGCAGCTGAACAATGTGATGCGGTAAGTCAGTCGGTAACTTACGTTCAGCAGGGACAGGAGATCGCATCCCAATGTATGTATCGTGCTGGTTTGGTACAGCTTGAGCTCTTCGGCGTAGTTGGGTAGGTGTGTTGCGGTTGCCATTTCGCAGCGGTGCGTTGTGGTGGCGTGCTCCGGCTGTGTGTGCAGTCTGCAATGTGCACGCTCCGAGGTTGCTGTGAGCTCTGTGTAGTCGTAGGGAGACAGGACTTGTGTTCTGTTGGCTTGTTTGGAGGACACGGGCCCTCTTCCCACATGCTTCTCAGACAGTTCAAGGTCAGTGCTGTGTGACTCCTTCCAATTAACTTGCATGTGGCCGACATGGGGGAGTGTTTTCTTCTTTCTTCCCCGTCCGTTGTGTGCTTCTGTGATATGCGCTATCTGCCGTGTGGTCAGTCTCCTCGGCATGCCTGTGTTGGTCTATTCTTGGACAATGGCTGTATTCACCGGCTTCTGTCGTAGGGCTGTGGTTTCGGAGTTGGAATGGAAGGTCATTCAGTGCTGTCTGCTCTCCCTTGTGTGGGCGGCAGGCTGCCTTTCCGCTCTGCGTTGGGCCTTGTGTGTGGATGTAATTCTTGGGCCACCTGTTGTCGGTCCCCGGGCTCTTTGGTGTTCCGTTTCATGTGTCTTGTTCATATGTGCAGGGTGGTATGGGTTTTTCAGTGTGGTACTGGCGTTCCTCTTCCCGAAGGGGCCCTGCTTCTCCTAGTTGGTGTTGCCGCCGCTGTGTGCTTCGCCATGTTTGTTACACTGGGGTGTGTCCTGCTGTTGCGTGACTTCACTGACATGTGTGCGTCGGTTGTGTGGCGTTGGGTGTTGTCCGTGAATTGGGCGTTGGGGACATGTCTGTGGCCGGCCTGTCACATGTCATGTGCGTTCGGGGTGGGGCTGGTGTGTGTGCTGCTTGGTTGTGTCCCTGTGTCTGTGTGCGACGCATGCATGGCGCTGCGGTTGGCCTCTGCGTTGTGCGCATGTGTGGCGGCGTCATCGGCGCTTTGGGGCCGTGACGGGGTGGTTGGTTCCTAGTCCCAGGTGGTGTGTACACATGTGTTCCGCGATGTTAGGATTTGGCCTGTGTGTCATATGTGGATGCAATGGTGGATGTGTAGTGTGCACGCGCTGGTGGGGGTTGTCCGCTTTTTCCGCCCTTGCACTGTGTGCGCTGTTTGCGTGCACTTGTTGTGTGTGTGCCTACCTGCGTCTCCGCGGTACGTTGCGTCCTTGGTGGTGCATCAGCATAAGCATGGGAAGGGCCTGCAGTGCTGGATTCATGCCCGGGGTGCCGCTTCTTCGTTGTCCGTGCTCTGCGTCCGTGTTTCCGCCTCTCTTTCACGTGCGGTGTCTCTTTGCCGTGGGAGCCGTTTGTTTGCGGCATCGTAATTTATGCGCCGGGCGGGACGTGTTTCGTCGGACGGTGTGTGTCAGTTGTGCTGCGCCGCTACGTGTGCGGGCGCACTTTGATGGCGGACGGTGTTGCTGGCTTGCCGGCGGTGTTTGGCCTGCTTTTCGCATCGTAATTGGGCGGGCGTGTGGACTGCTGCGTGCCGGCGGTAACTGGTGGTTTTTGCATCCGCCAGCACGGCGGTAGTGCTTCCGCCCGCCATCGTAATGGGCCCCTTAGATCTTTTACTAGTGGAGTAAGGAAGTAGTCAATATAGTTTGACATTGGTTCAAACAATGAGCCCTTGGCTGAGACTATCAGTCTTCCTGGGGGATTTACCATGCTCTTATGGATTTTTGGTAAGAAGTATATTGTGGCAATTATTGGCTGAATTGTTGTTAAATATTTCTGTTCCTGTTCTTCAATAAGGCCTTTTTCTCCCCAAATTTGTAGTTTGTTTTTTAATATATTCTCAATTTCTTCAATGGGATTGTTCTTAATACATTCATAACAGGTTATGTCTCTTAATTGCCTATTGGCCTCTTGTACGTAATCACTTTTATTTTGGATTATGATGTTTCCACCCTTATCTGCTAGTTTTATTTCTACTGAATCGTCTGGTTGAAGTTGTTTTAAGGCTTGTCGTTCTTTTTGGAGAGATTATCTCCCGAGGTGCTGTTTCTTATTTTGTATAGATCTTGGATGACTGCTTCATGGAATAGATCTACTTTATTTCCAGGTGCCAGATTCGGGTAAAAATAGGATTTAGGTTTCTTCCCACTAATACCTGCACCCAGGGGGTGTAAAAATTCTTCAAGATCCTCTGGCTCAGAATCCATTGTTTCCTCCCCCATTGTCGGTAACGTTTCCAGGGTGGATTTGTCCTCTGCTAATAAGACACTTTTGAATTCAGTTCTTTTTGATTCTCTCTCTATTGTTGTCTTTTCAGCAAATAACTTCGCCATTTTCATTTTCTGTATATATTTATATAAATCTATACGTGTTTGTGCAATCCCCAGGTGTGATGTTGGACAAAAGCTTAGGCCTTTTTGAGTAAATCTTTTTCACTGTCAGTTAGAGTTCTATTAGATAAGTTGATCACATTTAATTCTTCCATTTGTTCAATATTTATTTCCTTGTCTGTTTCGATCGGCCTCTCGTCAACATCCCGGAGCTCGCTCCTTCCTTTTCCCCTCTGGCCTCGCCTTGTTTTTCTATTGTGCCTCTTCCTCGTCTCCTTCCTCTTCCCCGTCCCGGTGGCTTTGATTTGTCCCAATTCTGTTGTTGAAGGGCCATTCGCATTTCAGTTAAAAAAGTTATATAAAGTTACTTTAAAAATATAAATTATATATACTTACCATGCATGGTAAAGCCATGCATGATAAAGGCATCTGTGTGGTAAAGACTGCTTGGAAAAGGCATGCGTGGTAATTGCATGCATTGTAAAGTCATAAATTCCATTTGTGGGACCTACGGAGGAAGGTCAAAAGGAGTGCGGTGTGTCTCATGGGCAGATGGCAACTCTCGAACCTGTATGATGATGGAGAGGCATCAGTGGTATGAACTCATTAAAAGTCTTCAAATCAATGTGGTGTTGTGAGAAGATAGCCCTGAAATCTAGAGAGTAGAGGGTGTTCGAAACAGACTCAAGCATCTCAATATTGGGAAATGGGATAATAACCTAGAGTGGGGGGGTAGCAAGAGTAGCCTTACTAGGACGAGTGGGATGTGGAATTTGCATAATTTGCTTTCACATATTTACACATGCTTTGGCAAATTAGGTGTAATTACGCATTATACGCTAGAAAAATAGTGCAAAAACAAAAGCATTGAGAACAGCAGCCACTAGCGTTCTGTTTTGCTGTGCATTTGTGGTCAATTTTTACCACTAATGGCACATTTGCAGTAAATTTGTACTGCGAACGGTGTATAATTATGCAAAGTGGTGTATTGTTGTAATTTTTATAATTTTATATAACAACTAAATTCCCCAAATTATGTGAATTTTGCCAACGTAATTTACATTTCGCCCAGACATAATGGGGGCCAGCACCTGCATTCTTTCTGTATATAGAAAAAGGGGCGACCAAGGGGATCATTTATCTAAAAGTTCAGACTTACTTATTCTTATATTGACTGTACATAAAATAGGTCTAACATCACAGACTGGGTTCTAGAGAACCTCAGACACCTGAAAGGTGATTACATAAAATAAAATATTACCCAACACAGTTGTTACTGTTTTTATTGCTATAGATAATCAAAGTGCTAAATAGGCTCTGCCAGGCATGGTTTCGTTAGAAATTCTGCAGATTACATGCATATCTCCAGCAAGTGTTGAATCCATTGTGATATTTAACCGTTTTTCTTAATGCTCATCGAAGGATCAAATCCAATCAAATGATGAACTAGGAACATGATGTTATGCCTCATTCTAAATTGGATTATAAGCAAAGCACTGTAAATATTGTTTGCTTTGGGGTTTGCCACACAATTCACGTACTAAGTATGTAATTACAATGGTGGTGAAAATTGTGCAAAGCAGAAAAGATGTTTGGTATAATACCTACATTTTCTACTCTGAACCATTACGAAAACATCCCTTATATTAATTGGAGTTGAAATGTCAATGTAGCTTTATATGTAGCATTAGCAGTCAAAAAAATGTATCAGTTATTTTGCTGTCTTTTACCAACAGTTGTGCAAAAGTGCAAATAGAGCTCAACTCCATAGTACACAAGGAATAAGAATAAATTAGGCTGTATATCTGGTCCTCCTTATGTGCATGGTCAGGTCACATGGAATTCCATGGCACCCTAAAGCAATGGAAAAAGGCACTTTGAATGTGCATTGTAATGTAGCATGGTAGGACAGGAACAACTGCAATCATCAGGTAGTTGGCTGCGACCTCCGACATCAGAAAGCTATATAAAAAGAGCAGGCTCATATAATTTAAATGTAAAAGAAGTTCTCATTTACATTCTTTTTTACCCTGACAGGCCTCTTTCTTGAGTGTTTCTGACCCCCGTTAAACACCAGTGTCGTCATGTGTTAAACTGTCATCGCGAGCATAAAAAGCATGAAGTCAGAGGCGCTCCAGGAGCAAAGGGCAGAGATTACAAAAACGTGAGAAAGGCAAATGTACCAGATTAGGGACAACAAAATGTGAACTGTCCCAGAAAATGCGGGCAAAGCAGCAGCATAAAACACTGCAGCCAATCCCCTCCCCCCCCCCCCACCCGATTTCACAATTATAATTAGCAGTGTATCGGAAAAAGAGACGGGTGACGGATTTACCTGTTAACAGCATTCTGGGCAGGCTCACAAGAAACACACTTGACACTTAGATTAATACAAAAGACCACATATTGCAAACACCGATCGAAAAAAGAAAGACGCCCTTGAGGTAAGTTCATTGGCCTCCTGGGTGCTGTTTTTTTATTATGCACAAACGTTTGCCTGTCAGTGTGCATTCAGGTGCATCTGTCTCATTAGGGGTAGTGTGCGTGTTTACATAACTCTTGGTGCTGCCCTTGAACAGGCAAACAACTGTTACACTTCCTATCAAGGTGTTGCATTGCAAATTTCACTTAGGCTCTCATTCTGAGATTTAAACCAATTTAAGTATGACCGTGCACCAGTGGCTTTAAATTAGGTGAACTGCTACCCTGCAGTGCAAATATTTTCAGTTTCAGTTCAAATAAGAGCACAAGTTCTTGCTGAACCCTTTCAAGTCAGCCAGAGACAGGCCTCTCCCAGTTGTGTTGGGCTGCGATGTGGGTAACAGAGACACTTGCTATATTCAGTGGTTTCATGTGGAAATAGCTGTATTAGCAAGCTTATATACAATACATTATCATTTTATCTCTATTAACTGCATTGTAGCAGCTCTTTAGTCCCAGAATAGAGTGAATAATAATTAAAAGCTGACCAGTGAACTTCGACAAAAAATGTGCTGTATTTCTGCTGCTAGTATGTGTTTGCAGTGAGCAAAGTGTGTTTAAATGCAGTGTGTTTAAGACTGCAGTACCGCCTCCTGTCTACAGGGTCAGAGCTGAGCAGAGATATAAACACACTTGATGAAACACAGGTCCCCACAAGGCAATTTTTTTAAAAGTTGTAAAAATGTATACACATATTCCTTAAGTCATTTTTTATAATTTAGAAGGCATTGCCTTGTGGGGACCTGGGTTCAGGTCCCCACAGTGCAATCAAGTTCCCACAGCGTGAGTGTGTTATCACACCTAAGTCCCCACAAGGATAGTAACACAAACCAACGCATGCAAGCGCACACACACACACACACACACACACTACAATACCTGTGAAACTGCTTCACCCACTGTGACATAACATTCAGTTATGAGATCTGAACCCAAACTCAGACCTAATAGAATGACAACAGTGTGAATGGTGTCTGAGAAATACAGCTCCCTGGTACACCAAACTACAGGTACACTTGACATGTGCTACACTGTGTCTTTTCCAATTAGTGTTAGCTTCACACCTCTCCCACTGGTGCCAGCTTCTTACACTTCCATCCAGAGCAAGCTCCTCACACTGCACTTTAGTGTTGGCTTTCAAAATGTTAGTGCAATTTTACCACAAAGCCCAATAATAGCAACTCCTTACGTTGTAGACTAGTGCCAGCTTTTTCTCTCGCTCGCTCGCTGTCTCTCTTTGGTTGAGATATGAGGAGAAGGGAGTCACAATGAAAACAAAGAAAAATAACAAGCATAGCATTAAAGAAAACTTGCAAATATCACACATTGGTCTTAATCGAAATTTAATTTTCCCTACATCTGGTCATTGGACTACAAGGATTATTATTCTGGAAGATGGTAAGGAATTTCTGTCATTAGAAAGAGTCTGTTCAAAATAAGGAACTAGTGCAGGTCTGGCTAGTGTCCAGGGACATGAAGGGCGTGGTCCTGCCACTCTGGGGGAGTAATAACATGTTTTATCTGGCGTTGTATAGGTTGGGCTGCTATTATACTTTTATTATTATGTGTGGGTCTCAGATCTCTGGGATGGAATGACATTTTTCTCACCATGTGATTGTTTCATGGTACACCCATAAGTTGACTTGCCCTTTCCTCCAATCTGCCTGCCGTGTTTCACCTTCATGTTGGCTGGCATCTTTCCTGCTCAGAGATTGGACTACACTATTTGCCACTCTTACATGTTAAACACACATGGTCTGCTGCTAGATCAGTAGGCTGGTATCTTTCTACTAGTGGTTGCATATTCAACCCCTGGCAGGCGCGCAATGCCCATAGGGCTGAAAAGGCTTCACCCCACTCCCCCCAGTCGTGTCTCAGGCCGGGCTGCTGCAGCTCGAGCTGCTGTGGGATCACCTGGGCAGTGTCTGGAGTCTTATCTCCGGCACGCCCGAGATTTTCACAGGTCTTTAAAGACCATTTGCATATTTACATACCTTTGTAAACTGTTTAACAAGGCATAGTTTTTTCTGGTTTCCGTACCCCTTGGGCCCACACTCTGCCTATTCCTTACATGTGGATTTTACTTTTACTGCCCTAGTGTGAGAATGCATTTCATGAAAAGGAATATAAAGTAGGGTTGCCAAAAGGAAAATACCAGCCATTTGTTATTTAAAGAGCCTGCAAAGATCTCATTTGTAATGTGACTTTTCTGTCTTTGTTCCCTTTAATTATCAGTCATGGATCATTCAGGCAGCCCTAGAACAAAATTAAAAATGCTTTCTATTTATATTTGCTGTTCCAAGTATGCACAGATAAGTGCTGAAAATAGACTTTAAGTGACTGCTTATTATTGTATTGTCTGGGACATCAATATGATGAGCTCGTAACCCTAATCACAAGACTGGAAGTTTGTTACAGGATGAGCACAATATTTATTTCCTCCAACCTCAATCCCCGAACAGGGCCGGACTGGGAACGCAAACTGGCCATGGCAATTGAGTCTGACTGGCCACCGGGGAGCGAGTGGGGCCTGGGGGGAGGGGTATGGGGGGAGTGCACGTGGAAAACACTGCAGCTGCTTTTGGTACAGGGAGCTGATATTGCAGCACTGCTGCAAAACTGGCCCCTTGTACCAAAAATGGCCCCAATCGGTCCAAAAACGGCCCCCACCCTTCTGGCCCACCAAGAAAACGCCCAGTCTGGCCCTGTCCCTGAATAATGTCATAATAGCAATAGTTTAACTTATATCTGAAACCCTACGCCAGCCCTCAATAACATGCTGAGTTAGTTTAGGTGTATGAGAATGCACAGCATTCAGTCAACTCACTCCTTATTCTCGCCCTTCACTTTCACACTCATCCTGCACTCACAGCGATCACCATGCACTCACACTGATCACCATGCACTCACACTATTCACCCTGCACTCACAATGACCACACAGCACTTATGCCACTCGCCATGAACTCACACTGTTCTCCCTCCACTTAACCTGTGGTCCCATGATCACACCGCTCACTCTGCTCTCACAGTGATCACTCTGCACTCACAATGCACTTGCACTGTTCACCCTGTACCTCACCCTGCAGTCACACGAGCACACTATTCACCCTACACTCATGGGACACTTCACTTATTGGTCCCCCTCAGTGCTCACTCTGCAATCTCACTCAAACAAGCCCATCACTAACCATACATTAATTCCTCCCACTCTGCACTTACATCCGCACCCAAATTCATATGGTCACCTCACTCACCCTGCAGTCACTCCTCTCACCCTACTCTCACACTGTCGCATCACTCACCGTGCACTCAGAAGGGCACTCCTGTCACCCACACAGCGCAGAGGGTTAATGTGCCTGCTACAAAGAACGTGTACCAAGCAGATCACAGAACTGAGTGTGAGTAAACTATGAGTAGCCCTATAAAATAAATGAAATGTTTGTCATAAAGCGGCTATAGAGAGATGAGGTGCATTGTTGGCGAGTGTAGTGAGGGAATTTGTGGGGAAGGAGGAAATGGGGGAGGGGCACCAAAAAAGACTGTTGCACTGTGCGCGACCAGTGCTAGGGCCAGCCCTGGTTGGGAGTCTTAGCCCCCCCCCCCGAAGTTCGGGTCTAGTTGCGTCCCTGGTATGTGATCACATCCTCCCTGAGGTACACATCACTCAGCCAGCGTGGCCAAGTGGCACTGTACGTATATACATGCTAAAGCTTAGACAATATATACCATATGCACTAGCCATTACATCGGATCTTTACAAGTAAATACATGACATTGTGTGAACATGTATAAAGTTGTATCAAAACCACTAGTACCATCTTGATTGTGTACTAGACAGGCACGCAACACCCATTGGGCAAAACGGGCTTCACCCCCCCCCCTTAACCCCCCCCATCAGCTTCCGTCGGCTGGGCTGCCCGGGCTGGAAGTGGTGCCTGCCAGCCTGACCTTCAAGTAGGGTGACCAACCGTCCCTAAATTTCACGGACCGTCCCTGATTTGGATCTCACGTCTGTTGTCCCTAATGATCCCTTTTACTGATGCCTTTTGTCCGTAATTTTGGGCATTTTTGAGAAGCCTCAACTCCCTGATGGGGGCCGCCTCACACTCTTCCTCTGACCACAAGAGCAGCCCCACCCCACCCATTGTCATTCTGTCTGCCGGCTGATTGTCACATACAGAATGACAATGGGCATGTGGTGGGCCTCCTGCTCCCTCGGTCTGGGGCGGGGCATTCTGTTTTAACAATACATAAAGAAAACTGTTGCATCTCACAAAATGAAAGAAATTTACAGAATCAATTTCATGTATAGAAGCCAGCGAAAGAAGTTAAAAAGAAGGGGTTATGGGTCTTTCACAGTCTCATCATTTTTTAACTGAAGCATTTTCAATATTATATACAACAAAGCCATAGTTGCTGCTTTTTTATTTTATGCAACTAACAACCATTGACAGAGCCAATAGTCCTGGCTAGTTGTAGGTGTGATATTATATATCTGGATGCAATAACAGAAGTAGCAGAATACCATTCGGGCAGCACACTATGCTAAGCACAGATTTATAGCTATCTTGTTTTAAGCCATGCCCTTAATTACATCGGACACACCCTTTGGAGAGATCCCCAAATCTTTTCAACCTACTTAAAGCCATGGAAACAACACCATGTCACAGTCACCTCAGGTCCTGGCACTGGGCATCATGCATGACTCATGACTTCCAAGTTTTCAGATTGCCTATGTACAGCGGCATAGTGAACCCTCCCCCACCCCAGCCTTGCTTTGGGAACAACAGCAAGGGTGAAGTTCTTGATGGGCGTCTTCTGTCTGCAACTCTGCAGACAAAGGCTCAGCTCATAATTAATTTGAAAAGGTGGGTGAGTAAGTAAGTGAAGGAATGGGTAAATGGCTGGATGGATTAGTGAATGGATGAGTGAAAGGGTGAATGGATGGATAATGAGAGAAAGGATGGATGGATGAGTGAGTGGAAGTATGCATGAGAGAAAGGGTAAATAAATAGATGTATGGGTGGAATGGTGGATGTATGGGTGGAATGGTGGATGGAAGGGCAAAAGGGTGGAAGGATGGGTAAAAGGGTGGATGGATGAGTGAAAGGATGGATAGATGAGTGAAAGGGTGGATGAAGGGTGAATGAATGGGTGGATGGATGAGTGAAATGATGGATGGATTGATGAATTGATGAGTGAAAGGGTGACTGGATGGATGGATGAGTGAGAGGGTGGATGTAAGGATGGATGAGTGAGTGAAAGGGAGGGTATATGGGCAAAAGGATGGATGGATGAGTGAAAGGGTGGATGGATGAGAGAAAGGATGGATTGATGAGTGATAGGGTCAACAGATGGATTCATGAGTGGATGAATTGTTGGATGGATGGGTGAAAGGATGGTTAAGTAAAAGGGGATGGAGAGAGAAAGGGAGAATGGATGGATGAGTGAAAGTATGGATTGATGTTTGACAGGATGGATGTGCGAATGGGTGTATGGATGAGTGAAAAGAAGGATGTAAGAATGGATGAATGAAAGAATGCATAGATGAGTGAAACAGAGGGAGAAGAGCTGGAAGAAAGGATGGATGGATGAGTGAAATGGTGAATGGATGGACGAATGGATGGATGAGTGACTGGGTGAATGGATGGATGGACGAGCAAGTGAAAGGATGGGTGAAAGGGTAAATGGTTGGATGGATGAGTGAGTGAATGGATGGATTGGTTGGTGAAAGGATGGATGGATGATGGATGAATGAGTGAAAGGGTGGATGGGGGGATGGATGAGTGAAATGATGGATGGAAGGATAGATGATGGATAGGTTTGGAAATGGTTGAATTGATTTGGATATGGATGGTCACACAGATGAATGGTGAAAGACTGAATAATGGATGAAAGAATGAATGGATGCCACACCCCCGGGTGACTCAAACTAACCCATTACGCCAGGCAGCATGTGAGGAACTTGGGCTTGAAATGCTCCTTCTGCCTGAAAAAAGCAGAAACGAATTCCTTGTACGGCACCGTGGTACACAAGAGACAGTCCACTGCTGTGCCACTGGGCGGCGCTGCTCTCATGCCACCGGGAAACAGCGCGAGCAGCTCCCACCTGCCCCGAGGCCATGAGAGATGCATGAGGGCACAGCTCTGTGCAGCCCATCTGTGGGAAAAGGCAGGCAAGGCAGCATAACCCGCACTTGCAGACAACAGCACTGACGTGACACTACAAATGTTTTTTCTTTTAAAATTTTCCACCCCTAAGAATAATATTGCGCCCGGGGCAACCACCCCTGTGGCCCCACTCATGCTACGCCACTGCCTACCAGTATGGATGACATCTGACTCTTAAACCTTGTAGCCCTCAATGTCTTAAGTAACATTTCCTATACATTGACTTTAACAGTTATGAGTCATTGTCTCTATATATGTGTGTGATGTAACACACTCTGACACCATGCCATACATACTTCGGATGAGTAGCTCTCATTTCGATTTAGATGCCACGCAAAGCCACCTTGTATGGCTTTGAGTGGCCTCATAAAGCATGACTAAGGCGATGCAGTGCAAATCGCTGCGTCACCTTACTCTGCGCCCCGGAGGCATTATATGGGCGTTGCAGTGGGTTTTCCCGCGCGACACCAATGGAATTTAACACTGCCCCAGATTTACAAAGTCATGTAAACCTGGGAAAGCGCCAAATCTGTACGCTTCACAAGATGACGCGTAACGAGGAGAAATATGTTCATTTCTCCTCATTGTTTTCTCTTTCTATGTGTGCTGCATTGTGCAGAACACATAGAAAAAGAAAAACACCTATTAGCATTGTTTTTGTGCAGGAAGGTGCCCCTTCCTGCACAAAAACAATTCTGCACGCAACGGAGGCACCCTCGCACCATGGTGCAAGGGTGCCTGCATTGGCGCTAGGCTGCAGAAACGGCACCAGCGCAGGGTGAAAGGACAGGAATGCACCATATTGCAAAAGTATGATGCATTCCTGTCCTTTCACTTTGGCATAGGGCAGCACAGCAAGGTGTCTTGTTGCACTGCCCTATGCCAAAATCCCATAAATAAGCCACTAAGAGGCAAGACAGTTGTCATGTGCACCCTAAATGTGGCCTAGATTCATATTATACATGTAGAAGCATTATAGAGTATTATATCAAATGTATGACGTTTTTATACAGTGCTCACATATTTCAAGGTGCTGCCATGTGCAATAAGAAAAGGAGGTATGATGAAATTAAATATTGCCTAGCATCAGACCATTTAGTCAAGCAAGAAAGCTGGGATTGAACTCAGTTTTTCTGGTTTCTCATTGTGAATATCAGACACTAGATGGCTATTACTTTTTCCTGTTTTACATCACAGGTCAATGCTTTGTTTTTAATTCTTGCTGCATGAGGTTAGAGTGTGGGTGGCAGTGAAAAGCCTCAAGCAAACTTGGCTCTTTTTGGTCTTAAGGGTCTAGGAGGACCTCAAGCTGAGCCAGAGCAAGGCATCTGTCTCGAGCATAGCTTGAACCTTCAGTCACTCAACCAACTCTAAAGCCCGCTGGACATGGATTTGAATTTGAATTCCAACAAAGGCATCTTACCTATTCATCCTTCTGGGATCGATAAAATAGCTAACCCAATCCTGCAAAACTACAAAATATCATGTAGTCTGTGTAATGTAGAACACAAATTTATATATTTAACTTAATCAGTTTTCAAGCAATGCTAAGTTTACAATGTGTTGTATACTAGAACCCCTATAAATAAAAGTCTCAAAAGTACAGAAGGGCATCATTTATGTTGCTTTTTTCAAATCACTGCACTTGCAGATATCATAATTATGTTGTGTGCTGTGGAGTAATGGTTAGTCATTCAGAATTAGGTACAGCTTTAAAAGCACCATCAATGATGCTTTTCAAAAACGTTTGAGATATATTTTTTAAGTGTTGTAGTTTGTAGTGCCCACCTTTGTACTATGCTTAAAACTTTGTGTTATATGAACTTAAGTGGTTAAAGCCACCAATTATGTTTGGCCTAGTTAATTTCGAAATTTATGGTAGCTCCTGGTACAGCACATATCCACATCGCAAGCCCCACAACCACAACATTTTTCCCAGGTAAATCTCAACAGGTTTCCCTTGCCAAAATGTACCTGGGAAAAACTTTGCTGAGGGAAACGTGCCTTGTAAATAACAGAGCATACAGGTTTTGGTGCATAGAACACTAAAATCTGTGGGGCATATTAGCAAGAAGAGGCGATAATCATCGCTAACCCTGCTTAGCGTGATTTTTTTTATCGCCGGCTATCGCTGGAATATATCGCCACGCTAACGCTGTATTAGCAACGATTAGCGCTATGGCGATGAATATTCCAGCGATAGCGGGAAATGGGCCAACATCGCTGAAAAACCAGCGATGTTGCATGGAGAAGGGAGAACACCTTGCTGATACGACCCTGTGGTCGTATCAGCATAATCCACCTCCCCATGTTAGGTATGGCTAACACCTGCTAATTGCAGGTGTTAAATAAATGGCGATGACCCCGGTTAGCGCGACTTTTCACGTCGCTAACTGGGGCCATAGCCACCTTGCTAATAGGCGATAGGCCTGTTAGCGAGTGTTTCCCAGGTTTGTTCGTCGGGAACGCCCACTTTGCATGTCATTAGCAATAAATATCGCTGACATGCAAAGCGGTAAAAACGGGCGCTAATGCCCGCAAACTGTCGCTAACTGCTGTTAGAGACAGTTTGCTGATAGAGCGATATAAATATCGCCGCTTTAGCGGCAAAAGTGCCGCTAAAGCGGCGATAGTGCCCTTGCTAATATGCCCCTGTATCTTATGTCCCATTTTCAGACAAAACTCACAAGTTATGCTATTTATCACACCTGATAAATTGAGACCCCCTCTTAGTATCTAACTTAACATGTACAATAGATATCACACTCTCCTCCAAGACATTTGTAATGAGGGCCTAAGTAGAATTGCGTAGTTCACAGTACAAAATTGTGCAGTCCTAATGAGCATAATTTTCAATGTGTTTTGGGAAAAGATAAATGCATGCAATATTGTTAGATACACTTAAGCTTAGAATGGAGCCAAGAGGAGTGAGAGATGCAAATACCTAACACCAGTACATAGGTGACTGACTCAACTTTGTGGGGTTGTTAGTATTTGGGACTACTTTGCAGTAGGGGTGTCACCTTTTACAGAATAGCCAGGTCTTTACTGCATCCCTGAATCTGAGGTGGTTTTGGATGTTTCTTATCTTTGCAGGGAGTGAGTTTTAAAATGTTGCTTTGCGGACAGAGAAGGAAGTTCCATCAGTGTGTAGCTTCCTGAAGGAAATGACTGAGGGCTGGGATGCCAGTTTTGAGGCCAGAGTGCTATTCTGTGTGTATCAGTGAAGCTTTGTTTAGATTCCCCTGTTGGTAATGAAAAGTGATTTGAAAGAGGAACATCTGACCAAGTATTTTGAGAGCAGGAGATACTAGGGCAGGCCAAGAAGAGCTCCTTGAAAGCAGGAGCTGCCCACCTTCTACGTAGGGCCCCAAGGCATACCTCTCATGCTCCTCACTGTAATAGTTACATTTAGCTGAGGAGACAGCAGGAGGGAATGTGGAAGGGAGAGATGACTTCTTTGAGGACAGAGGCCAGCATGGTTGTCTTGTCTTCTGCAATAGTTTATAGGGCAGAAGGCTATGTTAGCAGGAGGGGCAGTGCTTAAAATGGATAATACTTCGTGAAGTTCTCTTAGGTATTTTAGTGAATAAATGCCATGGCAGCTCAGGGCTGACATTCAAACCTGCAACGTACCCCTGAACACAAATGGGAGCAGATTATTAAATAGCAATAACATTCGTCAAAATAATTTGCAACAGCGCTTGAAGAATGAGAATGTATTTACTGATAACAATGTTTGCAGATTTCTATCGAATTCTTGTGTGAAGCAAATGGCGTATGAAATAAGACTTCTTGTGGTGGAAGCTTAGTAGCTTAGCTTAGTTTCTGCAGTTTAATGCTTCCTGCTCAGATGAGCCAATATGTTAACTCAAATGAGGTTGGGATTAGGTTTGTAGGGCCTAGCGATGTGCCTAATTTCCTGCCTGCCACAACAAAGCAGAAACTAGTTTGTCTGCAGGCCAGTATTTTTCTCACACTATGATTACTCCAAAATGTTATGCAATTGTTCTAATTTAGCCCCATCCTTCTTATTGGACTACAGACTCATGCATCCAAAGTTCTTTCTGGGATTACTTCGTCATACTGCTACTAAGCTTCCACCACAAGAAGTCTTATTTCATACGCCATTTGCTTCACACAAGAATTCAATAGAAATCTGCAAATATTGTTATCAGTAAATACATTCTCATTCTTCGAGCACTGTTGCAAATTATTTTCAGGAATGTTATTGCTATTTAATAATCTGCTCCCATTTGTGTTCAGGGGTACTTTGCAGGTTTGAATGTCAGCCCTGAGCTGCGATGGCATATATTCACTAAAATGGCAGCAATAGCTGTAGTGGCATCAAAGGTTGATCCCTTTACCCATGCTAAGCTCCACAACAGCTATTTATTTGCTGCCCAGTGGCTAGGTAGAGGGACTGGAATATAAAAAATATGTAAGACTTTTAAAGCTCTGTTTATTTTCTGATCCTTTCACTTAGAAAAGGGGTACTGAGTGCAGTGCGATGAGTACCAAATGGAAAACTAGGTCAACATCTCTTACCCTTGGTAATCCCAGATTGACACCCATCTGTGATGTGGGGGTATCATCTATAATCAAGCTTGTGTGCTCAGTTTTTATCCTTAATGTATGTTATTAGAGCAAATCTTATCAAACATGGGTTGTGTTTCTTGCTAAATGACCACCCAAGCATTTCAAATTAAAAAATATTTGGTGGGAGTTGTCACAAAGCACCAAATAATATATATTCAACATTCTTTGAGCTATAGAGCTAGGATATGTGGCAGCGTCCCCCAAACAGCTACAAAGCTGATTACTATACTAACATCATATTCAGAAAATAACATAAAGTATTGGGCCCGATTCACAGAACTAACTTAAGACAAAATCCTAAACTTACTACCATTTTGGTATTCACAGAAGGCACTTGCTCATCAATGAGTAAGTGCCTTCTGAGGCACTTACTCATTTTGGTATTCACAGAAGGCACTTACTCTGTGCCTTCTGTGAATACCAAAATGGTAGTAAGTTTAGGAATTTGTCTTAAGTTAGTTCTGTGAATCGGGCCGTGGTGTGCAGGTAAATGAAGCATGAACAGAGCAGTAACTAAAAAAATGTGCTTAAACTGCATTATTTGCTTCCAATTTTCAAAACCTTCCTTTGGTGGAAGGATGGTGAAATATCTTGTAGAAGATTTTTTAAGACTAGTTAGGTTGACACAACTGGCCCAGAGTGTTTGGAGTGTACGATTTGCCCGAAATTGTGATGTAAAATAGAATCTGGTGTTTCACATTGCACCAGGTTTACTGGCCTAATGCGTATTAAAATAGAACATTTGTCATTCACTGTGCTAAAATTCCTTGAGAGCCCCAAAATCATGTTATGACAAGAATAATGTTATTGACCATGTGTGCTTTAAAATGCACTATTTGCCACATGTAGTCTCAAAGAATGACTCAGTGTTTTACGCACTACATCAGAAAAGTGAAGGGAGCCCCCCACAAGTAATTTTGATTTGGCTCTTATGATGTCTCTGTCTCCACTAATCCATGTGTTAGCCCCCCCCAAGTTTGAGTCTGGTTGCCCCCCTGGCCCCTGGGCTAGGCTGCCGTCTTCCCACAGTTGTGATTACAGCACATTTTCAATTACATCTTAAACCCATCGGCCGGGCTGCCGAGAGCCCAACAGGCTGCGTTATGGATTCTTGGTCTTTGTTTGGGTGCAGGGCTCATAGGCTGGCATCTTACACAGACCTCCTGTGCATGTTGATGTTAAAGTTACAGGTTGGCTTTTGTCCTTCCATTTGCCTGTTAGATATTGACCCAAAGTTTATGACAGAAAAATTGCTGCTCTCTGCAGTATGTTAAACCCGCGATTGGCAGATGTATTTTCCACACACTGTGTTACATATTATTGGCTGCGCGCATTCCCACATCCTGTGTTGCATTTTAGACTCACAGGGTGGCCAATGTTTTTCACACTTCCTGTGTTACACAGCATGGCTGCCCTCTTTCCCACAGCTTGTGTTGCACGTTGGACCCACTGGTTGGCCGGAGTCTTCCAAACAGCCTGTTACGTGCTGTTGTCTGATTTCTTTCCTTGGCCTTCACCTTTGTTACATCTTACACACACACAGGACGGCTGCTGTCCTTCCTGCACCCTGTGTTATTTGCTAGTCCACATGTTGGAAGGTTTCTTTCCCACAGTGTGTTACGTTAGACACAAAAGCCACCAGTTATATGTTCCCACAGCCCGTGTCACATGCTCGTCACAGCCTGTGGTACATGTACAACTCGCAGGTGGGGCGGTGCACGTCCCACAGCCTCTGTCACATGACATAGGCTGCTCCGCTTCATAGAGCCTGTTTTCTATGGCAGACCCATGGGTGCGTGAACACTTTCATACAATTCACTGTAAATACTAGACGCACAGGTTGGCTGTTACTTTTCTCTCAGCTTGAATTACATGCTAGGCGCACAGGCTGGCTGGTATTTTTCTCACAGCCTATGTGGTATATGTTAGGTTCGCAGGTTGGTTGATGTCTTTTCCATTGCAGTTTTACATGTTTGACCTGTATGCTTCGTGTCTTTCACACGGTAGACTTTCAAGTTGTCTGGCGTGCCTTCAACAGCCTGTGCTACATGGTGGACCCACAGGTTCTCTGGTGTTTTTCCAAAAGTACTTTGTCTGGCTGGTGTCTGTTTCACAGCCTTTATGATATACCCATAGGCTGGCTGAATCTTTCTCACTCTTTTAAATATTAGATCATGGGTTTAGGCTTGAACATGCGTCACTCTGCGTGAGATGTTAGACACCCAAGGCTGTTAAGCCATGGGCTGTTGCGGCATATTTCCTTCTCGGTTTTACACGTTGAAGCCTTAAGGTGGGCTGGCGTATTCCCACAGGTTGTGATGCCTGTCAGACTCACAGGCCGACCTGGCATCTTTCCACAGTCTGAATTATATGCTAGAGCTATATGCTAGGCTGACATCTTTATATATATGTCAATCAAATTTTCACAATGGACTGGGGCTGTCGCTGTGTCATTTCTTCAGAGGCAGCTCCTCCGCTATGGCGTAGGAGCGTCGCCGCCTGCTCGAAGAGGCAAGTGAAAAATAAAATGATGATCATTTTATTTTTCGTCCTGTAGCTGAGACTTGGGGGAGGGGGCCACAGCACTGCAGCAGGGGGAGGAGGAGTGGGCACCGCTGTCAGTGCGCATGATGGTTTGTCCAGCCATCTTAGGACAGCCAAACCATCATGCGCACTGACATCTCTCCAACCTAGCTGTGTTGCTGGGTGGAGAGACCAGCAGTCACAGGCTCCCAGCTCCCGATGGAGCTCAAAATAAAGCCAGCTCGCCCAATCCCGACACAGCTCTCATGGGTATGAGAGCAGCGTTTGGATTGGCTGCAGGGGAGTATGGGAGCTTCAGCCTGTGCCCAGAGAAGCAGAAGAGCGGCTAGCATAAGACCAGCAGGTACGTTTTTTTATTATTGTTTGTTTTGTTACATTGCCTCCCTCCCCCACATTTCCCTGACACAAGCCACTACTGCAGTTCCTTTGCCAAAAGTTTACAGCCCATCTGTCTCCTCACTCCTTTTGTACCCTGGCCTCAGCCCTGTCTGCTGTCTTTTAGGGCCTGACAAATGGCTTGCAGGAAAGGCTTTTGATAGAGTGAGCTGGCTCTTCCTGCATTGAGTTGCGGAGGCATACGGGTTTGGAGAGGCTTTTGGTAGGGCTTTGAAGATGATATATAGAAGCCCATCTGCTATGATACTGGTAAACGGGAACCTTACGCAAAAAAATATCCATCTCAAGAGGTACAAGGCAGGGCTGCCCTCTCTCCCCTCTTCTTTTCAATCTTTATATTGAACCCTTGGCCGTCAAAATCAGGGCTAGCAAACAGATTTTGTCATTTGAGTTTAGGGGCTGGGAGAAGAGGGTAGCTTTGTACACAGATGATCTGATGATATTTACAAGGGACTTGTCATTTTCACTCCAAGAAATGTCGGGCCTCTTAGGCAAGTTCGGCGAGTTTTCCGGGTACCAGATAAACTGGCAAAAAACTGACGTGATGTAGTGGAACTTACAGAGCAACAATCCCCTGGTGAAGGAATCAATTAGGTATTTGGGTATTATGGTGACAAAGAGCTTGGAAGATACTGCACTGGTGAACTTTGAGAAGGTAGCAAATGAGTCCTAAAAGTTAATAAAAACTTGGGCAGGGCTTCCACTCTCTTTTTTGGGAAGATCGAATATCTTGAAGATGGCGATACTACCAAAATTCACTTTTCTGTTCGCCTCAATACCCTTGGAGCTTAAGAAAGTTTGGTTTGACAAACTGCAGGGTACACAGTCTAGTTTTATTTGGGCTTCTAAAGCAACCAGAATTGCGTGGAGGAATCTCCGTAGGGGGAAACAACAGGGAGGAGTCGCTAGCCCAGGTGTGTCCCAATACTGTAGAGCATTTCAGTTTAAAGTATTTAGAATTCTACTTCAAGAATATCCAAAGTATCCACCGTATTTACAGGCGATGACCCAGTTAGAAGGAGACCACTTTTGATATAAATTCGGCCATCCGAAGTTTTTCAAAAAAGTTAAACCGAAGATACTCCGAGCAGCATGTAAACTTTGGTGTCAAATCAGAAGAGTCGTAGGAATTCCCTATTACAGTAATTGTGCCCCAATATGGGCATCTCCAGGGACTCCTGAGTGTTTGAGGGATAGCCTTTCAGGCATATTAGTAGACGCGGGAATAACGAGATGGGGTCAGTTACTCGACGGGAAGACTTTGATAGACTGGGAGCAGTTATCACTAATGACGAATAAGGGTATCTCCAGATTTAAATACTATCAGTTGGCCAGTTGGGCAAAATCGTTGGAGAAGGAAGCAGCGGGTAGTAGTATATTGGAAGAGAAGTTTTTAAGAAGCTCTCCACAGAAAAAGGAGGTATCAGGCTGGTACTGGGCGTTTGTACTTCCTGGAGAAGAGGATTTCACTCTCCCTATTGAGATCTGGAGGAAGGATCTTCCATCTGGGGACATACAAAGCGCTTGGCAAGTATCTATGTCTACTCTGTGGTATGTTGTTTGTGCTGCTTCACTCAGGAGAAATCATTTATTCACGCTACACAGGGCCTATTGGTCACCAAAAAGGCTAACAAGGATGAATAAGCAGTCGGTCAAGTGCTGTCCTAAGTGTGGGGAAAAAGAAGCTGACGACCTCCATATGTTCTGTTGTTGCCCGAGGCTCCAGGTGTATTGGCACGATGTAAGTGAGTCCTTTTAACAGTATTGGGCATGAGCCTGGAGGTAAGCATAACTTTAATTATGTTTGGGGTTGCATTAGAGGAAGAGATAAGGGCAATTCTGGGCAGCAAACGGGGGAACCTGCTGTTTGTGCTGATAATATTAGCAAGGCATGAAATTTGTATAAAGTGGGTATCGCAACACCCTCCCTTGAGGAGGGAGTGGCTGGATTCAATAGGAAGGGTCCGAATGTTGGATGGAAGTAGGGAGGGGATTAAGAAACTGGACTTCTGGGACATCTGGGATCAGAATTTTTTGTTTTGATATTTTTACACTGGTGTTTTAATTTCGTTAAAACTTGTTCAGAAGTCCGATGATTAAGCAATCTGGCAATAACTCCCGGGCTCCCGGGTTGAGGACTGGTTTCTCTACACCTTTTCTCCGGGTTGGCCCTGAGGGAATAGGAAGAATGGGGTTTCACTACCTGACCATTTTCACCGGTTGGAGGTAGGAATGGTATCCCCCTGGTTTTCTTCCTTTTAGCCTGTTTAATGCACAAATGAGGACAAAAAAAGAAATCTCTTTATTGATGTCATAACTAGGCATTCACAATTGCCGTATTAACCTTCTTGCTTTCTCAAATTTTCTTGAAAACGCACCATTTGCCCAGTCTTTTTTCAAAATTTTCTTGGGCGGAGAACGCCCCCCTAAGACCCCTTATGACTCAGGCTCGCTCACTCACCAAATGTCAATCATCCAGAATGTTTACGCCCCAACACTTTCAAATGTCACCAGCCACTACTGAATGTGTGGTTAATTCATGGAGCCCATATGCATCTGAGTTGTGTCCTTAGCCAGTATTCCTTGGGCACAGAGGAGTTAGCCGACAGAGCTACAAATTATAAGGAAGGGCTTGAGATCCACTAGTGTTAAACGTTAATCTCTTATCCACAACATATTAGAAATCTGGATTTCATCAGAACTGTATTGTGTATGAGATTTATATTGTTAAGAAGTCCGATCCCGAATGCGGAGATAATTGAGTGATCCACAAACACTGCACAATATTAGACTCAGATTTATTGATGAACCCATAGTGTTCATGGCGACGTGAAATCTGAGCTCCGTCATCCAGTTCCTAATATACGTATCTGTGTCTGGTGATGCTTTACCTCAAAATCCCAAATAATATTTAGATATGTTGGTACCACCAAATGATAGCAGCAACTATAGGTTATGTTATGTTACACTGTTTAGGGAAGTGAGACTCAGGAAAATACTTAAAAAGTTGACCCCTTGCAAGAATGTACATATGCAAGAGTCCTTAAAAAATAAAATTACTAATCTTAACCAATGGCCCTACTTGAAAAATCCTCTGTTGTCGTCATAATCATGATAGTTAATTGATGAAGCTGGTAGAGAACAAATAAAGGGAGTTAATACAGAAGCCCCATACTAGAAAGGACGGAATCCTATGCAGAAGACGCATATCCTACCACGCTGTGAGCAAGGTGAGAGTGGTCTTACGCCTGCCTTACCTAAAAAAATTTAGGTGATTAAACGTAAATGAATAGTTATGCCAAATGTAGTATTGAGCAAACATATAGGAGATTAATATAAATGTATGTTGTGCATAATTTCTATCATAGCAATACGGCAATATCATCAGCATGCTCAGGTACCTTTGTTAATTTATGTTCTTAGTGAGCTGGAATGACATATGCAAAGCCTTGATGGTGACCATAAAAGGCTCAATGTAAAGACTAAACAAAGGGATTGAAAGCGGGCATCCATGAGGGGTTTCACCATTGATGTAGGAACGAGCTGAAATGACCTGATTGGTAGATGAGGTACCTACCACATAGAGGCATTACATTCTAATAGTGGAAATAAATTGTATCCATCTAATATCTTCCTTAAGAATTTCCAACACATTTGATTGACAGCCTTATCAGCTGCTAAAAATATAGCTGCAAGTGTGATTTTGTGGACCGAACTTTGTCCATGAGAGCGACAATGAATTCAGGATGATACATAGGACTTCTCCCTGGCATGAAGCCATAGTACAGTGTGAGAAAGCGGCCATCAGCATAGTCAGCTGATTTGCATCACCCGCCTTAGTAGTTTCTCATGCTACCCAATACTTGCAGCTTCTTGCATTGAACACCATTGAAAGTTTCTCAAGCTGCCAACCAATGCCAACATCTTACACTTCCCACAAGTGCCTGGTTCTTACACAGTTTCTTATATATTTCAGTAGCTACTCGTCACTTCAACTCAGACATTTACACTCTAGCCTCAACATATTTCACAATGACTTGGTGGCCAACGTCTGAAAAATATCGTGGCAAAAATAGTGAAGACCAAAATATCGAGAAGGTAAGTGCATACAGGTAAATATAGATTTACTATTCCTGAATTCACAGCTATGTACCTTGACGACATATATCATCAAGGGACATATGTGGAGTTAAGTAAAGTAAACTTATACTTCCCTAAATATACTTACCTTGAATGTAAATAAAGTAAACCTATACTTCCCTACATATACTTTCATTGGAGGTAAATAAAGAAAACCTATACTTCCCTATATATGCTTACCTTGGAGTTAAGTAAAGTATCCTTATACTTCAGTATATATCTTTACTGTGTCGATATTTTGGTCCTTGATATTTTGTCCACAATAGTCTGGTAGCGCCTTATCCTGGAGTCAATACTAAGCGGGAATACCTCACTTTGTACTAACCGATGTGGCGCAGTTCATGCGAGTAAGCATTTGCGATAGACAGCGGCGGCTGCTACAGATCGGGGAAGGAGAAAGAATAACAAAAACACTTACCTTTTGACCGCGTCTCTCCACCGTCGTCTCTCTGTGTTTTTTCCATTCGGAACGGAAGCAGGAAGCACACAGGCTCCCCTAAGTCAATCACGACGCTGCTTTTAGCAGCGTCGTGATTGGTCCGAGCCCTGTGTTTCGGCGCTCAGCTAGGCAGTGGGAGCCTGTGCATGTTCTTCACCCAGGCTATACAATACAGCCAATGGAGAACATGCAAAGTGTGCATGACTGTTTGGCCGGCCCAAGACGGTTGGCAAAACCATCATGCGCACTGACAGAGTGCACTCACCACTCCTCCCCTTGCTCTGTGAGCAGAGCAGCCCAGTCCCACCCCTCCCTGCAAAACTGCTTCAGCAGGGAAAATAAAATGATAATAACATTGTGTTACTGTCAATTTATTTTTCCTTTTATACACTGCTGAAAAGCAGTGGGGCGACACTCCTCCGCCTTAGTGGAGGAGCCTCCACCGGCCATAGAAAGTGATGTCCTGGAACTGTTTCCGATGGCCTGGAGCCCAGTTCTTGTTTTTGCCATAAGCTAAAGAAAGAAATATCAACAACATATGTGAAAGTAACATAATATATTAAGCAAGGATATTACCTCAGTATAATTAGAAAACTGGTCACTCAGGAGCACACAGTGTGATGACGGCAAACCATGTTATTGCTTTTATTTTAAAGGTTAGCTGTCTGCGCTTTAGAACAGAGACATTTCTCGAGCCCTCCTACTCACTTGAATCCTTTTATCCATGGATTTCAGCCCACGATTAGAACCCAAGCAGTAGCTAAGTGCATGGTAATGCAAAGTGATGAATGCCAACCTACAGATGCATTGATTCTAAACTAAAAGTCATAAATATATGGTAATCTCCAAGCAGCGTTACTTTAGACATTACTTATATGACCCTCTAAGACATCACAATCAATCAATCAATCAATCAATCAATCATGGCACTTATAAAGCGCACTACATACCCGCGAGGGTCTCAAGGCGCTGGGGGAAGAGGGGGGTGGTGCTGCTACTGATCGAAGAGCCAGGTCTTGAGGAGTCTTCTGAAGGCCAGTAGGTCTTGGGTCTGTCGGAGGTTGGTGGGGAGGGTGTTCCAGGTCTTGGCGGCGAGGTGGGAGAAGGATCTGCCGCCGGCGGTCGTTTTCCGGATGCGGGGGACTGTGGCGAGGGCGAGGCTGGTCGAGCGGAGCTGGCGGGTGGGGGTGTAGAAGCTGAGTCGTCTGTTGAGGTAGGCTGGTCCGGAGTTGTGGAGTGCTTTGTGTGCGTGGGTGAGGAGCTTGAAGGTTATCCTCTTGTTGACAGGGAGCCAGTGCAGGTCTCTCAGGTGGGGTGTGATGTGGCTGCGTCGGGGGATGTCGAGGATAAGACGTGCAGAGGCGTTCTGGATGCGTTGCAGCCGTCTCAGGAGCTTAGCCGTCGTTCCTGCGTAGAGGGCGTTTCCGTAGTCACATTAACTCATCAAATTAAATGTGCATTAAATAATTAGTTGTGCATTAAATAATTAGTTAATTAATTTCAATAATTTATGTAATTTAAAAATAACATTTAAAAAATAATTTTAACAAAATCCCTCCCTCACTGGCATTTTTATTTAAGTAAATCTTTTTAAAAATATTTGTTTTTTTTAATTATTCTTAATTTTTAAATATATATATTTTTTACCAAACAGTATATCTACAGAATACATTGATCTCTGCACAGAAAAGATAGGCGAGGAGGATGTTTCTGGCTGTAGGTTTGCTACGCCCATTTTGTAGTACGTCAGTGGTACTGCTGTAGCACTAAAAGTACTACAAAATACAGTTTGTGAATAGACCCCGGCCGTTTCGCAGGGCAAACGCTTCGATACAGCCCTTGTTTCCTCTCCCTCCATTGCCCCTCTGCCCGCGTGATATCAGGTGAGTGGGGTCAAGGGGTATAGAAATAGAAGTCTGCATTGGTCATGCAGCTGCGTGTGTGAGCATGTTGCTGCAGAGGGTTTGTGCGTGGGCGCATGTCTCTGCCGGTGCTTACTCATAAAAGAACCCTATGAGCAAGACTATGGAAGCAGGCCCCAAATAGAATACTAAGCAGGCTACACGATGTTTTCAGAGCGAATTATGCTTGGAAATAGTAGTTATTAAGAAAGGGATACAAACATATGCATTTATGAGCTTTTCTCACTTCAGCGAACTTTGATTCTGTTCAATCAGCATGTTAGGAAATCTCTCAGTTTCTACCTAGTCCGGTCCACAACTGCCTCTGTTGCAGAACAGACATGATGTGGGCAGGCAGGAGTAACATCTGGAATAAAGCCGAATCTCTCAGTGCGCCAGAAAACAGGGCCCGGCTGTTAGTTTCGTGCTTCACCAGATGTAGCCATCTGCACACCAGTGCCTTTTAACGAGAGATGACTGGGTACACGTGTGTCGGAGCTCCTGTTCACGTGGTGTACGTGTTACCTTCATACGTTGTTCTCTGGTTCACAAAGCCCCCGAAGGCCTTTTCTAATTGAGTTATGATAACTCTGTATTTGATTTAGGGTGTTTGGTTGGATGTCGCAGGTGAGCCAGGGATCAGATGATGCTTACATAAGTAAATCAATTTTTGACTTGAAGGGGCCAGAGAAGGGATGGGCACCTGCTGTCTGTCAGGAGCAGGTAGCAGCTGCTGCCTTTTGACAGCACTACAGTTGCAAAGCCGGGATCTTGCCGCTTACCAGAGAGAGACAGAACTGCAAGCAGACCCTGGAGGCACACACACCGAGATTAGAGCAAGCATTTGATGAACAGATGACGGTTCCCACCTTCAACTAAGGGCTGTGCTATCCCAACCTCTCTTCAATGCTGGGCGGGGCGTCTGCTCAGGCAGAGCCCACAACATGTGTTCTCCCTATAAACACTGGACACCGAAAAGTAGAGAACGGCACAAACACCTAGAAGCTGGAAGGGCTCTCTAATTGGTCCATAAAAAAAGGAAACATGCATGACCACGCAGCCTAGTGGCTCAAATCTCTAGATTCGTTGTCTAAAATATTTGATTAAAGTATGCTAAATCACGTAGGCTCTGATTATGAGTGGGTCGTTGTTTTCCGACCCCTGCGTGAGCCCTTGTTCGCGCAGGAGATCTGAATTCTGAGGGGCTTATTTACAAGCCCCCTTGCGCCACTTTTGCGTCATTTTTAACATGGGAAAAGTGACGCAAAAGTGGCGCAAGGGGCTTGTAAATCTGCCCCTCAGTTGGGTGGTTATCAAAAAAACTCGTAATTGGGGCTTTAAAGTCCGTATCCTTCGTTAAATGTGTTGGTATTTAACAGGGGGCTGTAGTATGGTATTCACCGTGGCATGCAGATTTTATAAGGTAAGAAGTAGAACAAAGGACAGTATGTTATTCTCCAAAAGCTCAGAATCGGTGTTGTGATTAATGGCATGTCCTGATCCGAAACACCTGGATTCAGGACTCATAGGAGGAACTAGTAAAAAACACACAATGTCGGTTGGAAAGTCAGGTTTTAGACCTGGACAAAGCACTAAACATCAGATATCTGTTCTGGATGACAGTATGCACTCGTCTAGGGACAGCAGTAGTTTGCTTCCTGCTTTATCGACTTTAAATCAGCTTTTATTACAGTAGACAGAAACCTACTTAGGACAAAATTAAACTAGGGATTCTAGGTAGACTGTTTATGTTACTCATTGTCCTGCACTCTGAGGCTCGAGTGAAAGTTCATGTTGGAAAGGAAGTGGAGAAGACAGAACAATCATTACCCAAAATGAATTGAGAGACGGGTATGTCCTAGCTCGCTTGTGGTTTGCATCGGGTGTAAGAGACCTCCCCGAATGCTTTCTTGATGTTGATGGAAATGCATCTAAAATAGTTAAACATGGATAATCTGGCGCTACTTGGCTGTACCCCATTTGGACTAGAAAGGCAGAGTGAGATGCTGTACAAAGATACTTGTATTGTACCATAAATAAGTTGATTATTGACTCTCAGATCATGTGTATTGGCAGCAAGAATGCAATTTTTTTGGGCATCTAAAAGATGGATCATTGCAAAGAGTTTCTTCTAATAGATATCTCTGTGTCATTTTGGATGAGAAACTGTTGATTAAAGAACAGGAGCCTGTGTTTAATTTGTCAAAAAAATAAAATAATAAATGCCACATCCTTGTTAGGAGGGCACTGCAGCCTGCAATACCCATTGCCCCTGCCAGCCCTGACAATGACTGTACCAATACAACTACTAACCATAACACTCCTAAAGGTGTGACAATTCAGACTATTCCAGGGCACCTACAGCCATAATCATAGTTTGGGCCGCAGGCATTAGTCATTATAATGTATATTGAATTATTAAACAACTGCTGTTGTGTCATCTCATAATTAAACAAACATCGCCACCATGTGGCAGACTGTCATAAGTGCTGGTGTTGACAATAAAGTACTGGTGCCAAGCGGCGGAAACAACTGGCTCAAATTTAGTACTGAGCAAATGGTGGTTAATAAGGCTATGACGAATATCAAACTTTACCACACATGCATTTACAACGCATGCCTTTACTCCACAAACATTATAATGTGATGCCCTTTACAATGTTGGTCTTTGACTTCCCGACAAGCCATATGGAGGTAAATCTGTGAATCCCATGTTAAGTGCATATCCATCAGAATTGTTCCGATTATCACCTACTGGATAGCAGGTTTAGCACTAGAAGGAAACTATGCATTTTAAGCTGATTTCAGTAAGGCGGAGAGTCAGGGGTAAAAGATTCCACTTGGCTACCACCAAGTACAAAAAAAACGTCCACCAGTTCTGATTTTCCTAATACATATGGTCTTGGATAGGGCTAGGTTACCGGATCTTAAGTCATGTGAATGTTTGTAAAATTCGACTCTGGTTCAGAGGTTTTCGAGTCCAGTGTTATACAAGGCCTTGTGAGCATGGCATAAAAGTTTAAAGCTAGCTCTCTTCCTCATCAGAAGCCAATGAGCAGAGCCAAATCTTTTCACATTGTAGATTAGCTTAGCAGCAGCATTTTGAATTATCTGTAATTTGGTAAAAAGGTAATCTGCCATGCCCACGAAAAGGGCATTGCCATAGTCCAACCGAATGGCAATCAAACCCTGGACTATGGTTTTGCCACACCCTTCTGAGAAGCTCAAGAATGCCAAAGCACTTACTGCAAGTGACTTTGACCTGTTCTTGCATGGAAAGAGCATTGTCCACCATGATCCCTAAATCTTACCCGATTTCTTAGGGGTAGGCATATCCCCCAAAGAGTCTGGCCACCAAGAGACGTCCCAGATAGATTGAGCCTCACCGAATAGCAGTATCTCCATTTTATCTGCTCTTAATTTTTAGGGAAAAAATCGAAAATACAGGGTGGAACAGCTGTGATAAACAGCTACAGACTTTCACTCTTATGGCTTTGCAACGTGAACCTGTTTTGAAAACCGAGACTAAAATACTGAACAATTAAGAAGAAGATTTGAAGTTTGATGGATGGAGTGCAGTCCATTAGGGTAGCAGAGGACATTGTGTCTACAGCCCTTTTGGACTATCATCCGCCAAATTTAGGGATCACGGCTGGCCTAGAGGTGATCTCTGTACCTTGATAGGAACAGCTGTTTTTGAAGTCTGTTCATCAAACTTTAACCCTGTTTTTGTTTATCAAAAACAAACTTCCACTTTGGAAGCTTGGTATTGAAAGCCAAATAATTAATGACTCGAACACCAAACAATTTTTTTTACCTGGGTGTATGCGTCATTACTTCCTTGTCCATCTTCCTCTCACAGTCCTTACGTATGATTATATCTCATTCATGTAGAACCTAATCACCAAACTTGACTTTTCCTTCCCAATCCAAGATGGCCCCATACCAAAAGGTATAAATACATCACTTCCTGGAAAGAACTTCCTGATTTCTTTCTTCTGCAGCCGATTACCATCTTGGCTAACAGTATGTTTTTCTTTTTTTCTTTGTTCTGTCGAACCTACTGTAGTGGTTTGTTTTTTTATTTTTGGGTGGTCACGCTCGTGTGTGTGGCATGCAAGACCACAGGTGACTTCTTGGGCTTGCTGGGCAACATGTGACGGCCTCCGGGATGTTTGATGCTATTTCTAGTTCTATGTTTTTCTTTTTCTTCCTATCTTCCACATCTTTTTTTTCATAGCTGCCACTGATGTAGTAGGGTGTGCAGCTCTGTTTTCTGCATCGGTGCAATGTGGTTTTCCTTGCAATCAGCCGTGAGACATCTGCCTGATTCCAAGATGGAGCCTCCATGTTTGTGGTGGGAGTCCTGGCGCCACGGCCTAATCCTCGTGTTGACTCTTGGCTTCGGTGGTGGTGCGCTGCTCTTCCATGGTCATTTGTCTCTGTGATCGGCAGATACGTGGCATCTGCCTGGTCACAAGATGTTAACCCTGCTTGCTGATGCAGTGCATCTCGTGGCTCCCGCCTCCCGTTTGCGGGGAGGGGAGCACGCGGCGGGGGCAACTTTGTCAGGGTTACCAGACCGGCTTTTGTCAGGTACTCCGGTGCCGGTCTGGTTTTTCTGATTCATTGTTGCGGCGTTTGGAGGGGATTCTTGGTGCCCCTTTCTGTGATTACCTGCTGGGGCTTTTATTTGGGCTTCCATGTGTGTTCCGATTGTGAAGGGAACGCGCTCCAACATGAGTGGCGTTGTCTGGGCATTCTGCCAACTTGGGCAGGTAGTACTTTTCCTGTACCGTGCTGGTTGCAGTTTGTGGTTTGCCTCGCTGCTGCTCACATTGGGAGTATTTTTTGTTTCTGCAGTTTTTGTTGCCCAGTGGTTTCAGGTCTTGGACTCTTTCTCTGAGGTTTATGTGTTCGTTCCTAGTGTTTTCCTGGCTTGTATGTTCACAGTTCCGAGGACGGCCTACTTCTGCATCAGGAGTGATATTTAGCATGTTCCCCTGTTGGCTGGGTTACTATGGGCCTTATGGGCCATTTGTGGAGGGCAGGGATTTGTCCGGGTTGTCCATTTTTATCTTCTGTTTGAGTGGCATGCTCCTGCAGTTGCTCTTTTATTTCGTTTGTTGGGTTTCATCTTTTACTGCTCCCCTCCACTGGACATTTTGGGGCCACCTCTGCGGGAAGATGCTGGCTCTGGGAGGTCTCCTGATTCTTGTGTTCCCGCTCATCTGGTGGGCTCAGGAGCGGGCCTGCCGGTCTGCGATTTGCTCCGATTGTGGAAGGTCACATTGGAACTTCCATGTGCGTGGTCTAGTTGCCACTTCGTCCTTTTCCTTCCTGCTTGACAATATGGCACTTAGTGGGTGTGGCCCCCACTCTGCTGCTGAGTAACATGGGGAGTGGGCCCTCCCGGTTTTTAGATGCCTGTTGTCCTTTTGCTTTGGCTGTTTGGTGGACATGGAGTGGTGCCATGCCTCTATATGTCACCATGCTGTGGTATTCTCAGGAGGCAGAGTAGGCTAGTCCTAAAGTGCCTTTTACTGGGGGTTTTGCTTCTGGGGGTCGGGCTCCTCACTTGTTCTGGCACTGCTGCAGATAATGTTTACTGCAGCAGGGGATTTAGCTAGCTCCGGCACCATGATTCCTAAGGCTTCATGTTCCGCTGTTCCAGATGGCCATCTGCAGATGTGATATTCGGACCGGATTCGTTTGGCTCAAATATGTGTTCTACTGGCCAACATTTCCATGTTTTTGATTCCCTGGCGGAGTCTGGTACCTTTTTTTGTCTGTGGTATCGGTTGTGGGAGCCTGATTCTCTGCTCCCTCCTTTGGCTTTTGTAACTGCTGTGTTGGGAGTGGGCGGAATTGATTGAACTGGTTTCCTCTGTTTCTTTTGGCATGGTTTTCACTGGAGAATTTTGCTGTAGACTTCCCTCTTTGGTTTGGGTTTCCTCTCTGCTGGCGGCCTTGCTTCTGTCTATTCCATTAGACTGCCTTTCTTCCTCCTAAGTGGATTTTCCTTGGGTGTTTGTCCCCGCTGTTCTTGGTCCAGTTGGTGTCAGATGTGTTCTGCCCAGTTCTGGGCCTCGTGGGGGTCGTTCGGTTTCTCCCTTTTGTGTCCTTCAGGTTGGTGTCTCTCCAGCTGCCCTCTCTTCCAGAAGGCGAATTCGCGTCCTCTGTTGTTTTCATGGTTACTTCTCTCTATGTCCCAGTTCTTACATCTCACCGCCTGTTCCTCTTTTTCGCTGTCCAGGGTCTCCTCTGTCCCGGGTCCCGCACGGTGGGCTGGCATCCACACCCTGGGTGTTCTCCACGCTTTGGCTCCCGTTGGTGGGTGATTTGGTGTGGCAGGTATCTACCTCTTCCAGTCCCTGGACGGCTGGCTTGTTGCTTCCTGTTCTTTTTTTGCAGGCCCTGTTGGAGGTTTTCAGGGTGCCCGCATTGTGGCTAGGGTACAACTTCTTGGTCGACTGGGGCATGTCCCTGACACGGCCATCCCAGGATATCCTCTTCATAGGGATCCGCTTCTGCATGACCTTGGGGTGATCTTTGTGCCAGTTGAGCTTTGTGTTCCTCTCTGCTCTCTTTTTGTCTTTCGCCTTCTTTGCCCCTCGGCATCTGTGGGAGCGTGGCTCTGCAGTTGGTGAGTGCTGTCCTCTACTTTGGCTCTTTTTCCCCTTGGGCATGTTTCTGGTTCCGGTGTTTCCTCTGATCCTCAGGGATCTCCAGTGGGGGTTGGCTCACCTCTTTTGTCCAGTGGTTTTTGTTGGTTCCTCTTCCCGACCTGGTTCTCACGACTGATGGCTGTGTGATGGATGAGGTACCACTCTGGGGAATGCCGCTGCTCTGGGGAGATGGAGTTGGATGGTGTTCTGTCTTTCACTTCGGAGGGGCTGGCGTCTGTTCTGATGGCCTTTTTGTGTTTCCGTCCCTTGTTGTTGCACCCGGCAGTGTGTGTTCTGGTGGACAACCTGTTTGTCGGCTTCTATGAGTATCAGCGGGGCAGTGTGTGCCCCTCTCTGTTTCTCCTTTCTCCAGAGGTTTGGCCTCTGGGCCATTACCCCTCTCCTGGCTCGATGCAGTCTATCTTCCGGGGAGGGTGTTTGGGCCTGCCACTGCTCTGTGTTGGTCCATTCTCTGTGAAGTTGGCTTTCAGTCTTCCTTAACTAGTTCTGTTCGCGTCTGGTGTGCCTGCCCTCCTTCCCCAATTTTTTTTTTTTTTAAACAAACTTTATTGGGTTTTACATCAACTTCCAGGCATTATTAGTACAATGTAACCATCTTTGATCAGGATCATAATTGACCAAGACTTTACATAGATGACGCAGTAGTAGGGAAGTGGAATAATGGTCACTACATTTCTCGTAATTTCCCGCCCCTCTCTTAGCACCCCAATACCTACAAGGCAATCAGTGCTCGATTCTGGAGCTCCTGTATGTGTCCTCATTCTTGATTTAAAACACCCTTCCCCCAACATCCCCCACCCTCCCCTCCCCCCAGGAGTGTCACTTGCTTGCGGATCACTAGCGTGCTCCTCCCTTCTACTCCAATTTAGGTTGCGCATTGGGACTGAGTTAGCTGTTCCGGATCCCTCGGACGGTAAGGGCGTCGTCATGGTGCATCCGTTATGCACCGCCATGAGGCTCTAACTTCCCGTTCAGGCGTCTGCATCCTAGCCTAGTCCTACCGGGGGGTCCTCTATTGGGTCCTCCTCCCCAACATCATCTGGGGTCTTAAGTAACACAACTAACGTTTCCCAGGCCCTTGCTGCGTCCAACATCCTCTCGCTCCCCGTTCGTTTCGCTGGTTGCATCCTGATTACTCTCTCACACTCTGCCCACTTAATGAGTTCTTTCTTCCATCTGACTATGCTTGGACCTTGCTTTGCTTTCCAGTGCATGGTAATGTCCCTTTTGGATAGGAGTAAGCCCAAGTCGAGGAATTTGCTTGTGACTTTATTTTTGGATGTGTGCGGGAACCAGTGCAACATGCAGTACTTGAAAGATACCTCAACTTCCCTGTCAGTGATATCAGCCAACACCGTAACCACCTCCCCCCAGAAGTTCCCCAGGAATGGGCAGTCCCAGAACATGTGCCTGAAGTCCGCATTTTCTTTTTTACACCTCGGACAAACCACCGATTGGGTCGCAAAGTAGCTATTCATTTTCTCCGGGGTGAGGTATGCTCTATGTAATATGTAAAAGTGCACTAATTGGAATCTGGCATTTCTGGTGCACTTCCAAGCCCTCTCCACCAGTTCTCCTTTGGTATATCTTCTCCCAGGTCCCCCTCCCACTTTAGGCGCAGCTCCGATAAGGGAGGTAGGGCTTCCCGGGGTTATGCGCCTATACAAACAGGTGACCGCCTTAAATGTGCCTGCCGCCACCACCACATACTGACACCCCAATGACACTGGCGGTTCAGTGAGACCCCCCCCCCCAGTGTTTTCGTATGGCTGCAGTGAGTGCAGAGTGCAATAAGAAGTCCCCCCTAGGTAATTCATAACGGTCCTGCAGGTCGTTAAATGGGATCATGGCGCCCTCTTCATACAAGTCTCCCATTGTAGCCAACCCTTGTTCCGCCCACCCCGTCAATCTCTGCCAACTACCCCCATGTGGTAAGGCTTCACACATAAGTAACAGGATTTCTGGAGCATAGGGGCTCTTAATTTTGGCCCTCCGCAAATATCTGTTCCAGCAGCGCCTTGCTGTAGTTAACTCCATGGAAAGGGCCGGGGTCCGGACCGGAAGCTTCAGAATAAGTTGGGATAGTAGCCTCAATGTCACCAAGTCATCTCCCATTGCCACCGTCCCTCTCAGTCAACCCGCCACCCATTTTGTGAGCCATCGTAACTGTGCCGAAAGGTAATAAGCCTCAAGGTCAGGCACCGCCCATCCTCCTTCCTCTCTCGGCCGCATTAGGACGTTAAGCGCCACCCTCCGTCTACCCGTTCCCCATAGAAACCCAATTATCATTGACCTGAGTTGAGAGAAGTAGCGTGGCGGTATCCAGATTGGCAAGGTGCCAAAGTAGTATAATAACCTCGGCAGGGTCACCATTTTATGAAGGGCAACTCGGCCAGCCACCGAGAGTGGTAAACCACTCCAAAAGTCAAAGTTGCTTTTTGTTCCTCTAATGGCTCTGCCTATGTTGCCCTCCAGCAAGTCCCCCTGGGCATGATATATTTGGGTGCCCAGGTATGTGAGGCATCTGTCTTCCCACCTCACTTCCTCAGTTTCTTGTGGTCCTGCTCTGCCGTCGTTCGTCGGGAATAGGCATGATTTTGCCCAGTTCACCCTTAACCCTGCTACCCTACCTATGTCCTGGAGTAATTCCTTCGCGCCCGAAGCGCCTCCTCCGAATCCGCCAAAAACATCAAAAGGTCGTCTGCGTATAACGCGATGTGGTGGGTCAGTCCATCAACCATAAGGCCCTGATAGTGTTGTCCTGTTTTAGCTCTACCGGCAAGCGGCTCTATCACCAGGGCGAACAGTAGGGGGGAGAGGGGACATCCCTGTCTCGTACCTCGCCCCACGCTACAGGCCTCGGATATTAGTCCACCCGTTTTTACTCTAGCAGTGGAGCCGGAGTATAGGACAGCAGTCCAGTCCACAAACTTGTCTCCCAGCCCAAACTTCCGCATCACATGGAACAGATACGGCCACTTTAGGCTATCAAACGCCCTTTCTATGTCCACCGCAAAAATCGTTGCCAAGTCTTTCCTATAGGAGTCTGCCCCAAGCACTCGCAGAAGGCGGCGGATGTTCAGCACTGTGTTTCTGGTGGGAATGAACCCCAATTGGTCCGTATGGATTAGTGTTGTCATATGCAGGAGTATCCTGGTAGCTAGTATACGACTCAGGATTTTGTAGTCTAGATTGAGCATGGAGAGCGGGTGGTATGCCGCCCTGTCCCACGGCTGTTTCCCCGGTTTAAGCAGGGGTATGATAATCGCCTCTCTGGTCGAGATGGGCAGGTGCCCTAGTTGTCTTGCAGCATTATATGGCTGTACCAGCCTGGGAGTTAGGAGATCAACGTATTTTAGGTAAAATTCAATTGGTAGGCCATCTGTTCCTGGAGTTTTGTTTCTAGCCATGTTTCTAATGGCCCCTCTCACTTCTCTAATTTCCACATCGCGACCCAGTGCGCCTGCGAGTTCTTCATCTAGCGCTGGTAATTCCACATCCCCCATGAATCTATTCATGTCTTCTTCTACTAGGATTACCCTGCTCTTGTATAATTCAGTGTAGTATTCTAGGAACAAGTCATTGATGCCTCGCTGGTCGTATCGCGCTATGTCATCCTGCCCTCTAATCTCTAATATGACCGTACCTCTCCTAGCTGTATTGGCCAAGCAGGCCAGTAGGGCCCCCAATTTATCCCTCTGTAAATGGGCACGGGTCAAGTATTGTTTGTAATCAAAGCCGTGAAGGCGTTCCACCTGCACTGCTACAGCTTCCCTAGCCTCCAAGATCTCCTCCTGCCTGTCAGCATTCTCCGGTCTCTCTTGCTCTATTTCCCTTAGGCGCTGGTCCGCTCTCTGTATGTCTTGGAGGAGTACCTTCTGCGTTCCCATCATTTCTGATATACAGCGCCCTCTGATGATTGTTTTAAATGCATCCCACTCTACTAATAGGTCTGCAGCCGTACCAGCATTGTCGTGAAAATATTGGCCGATGGCCGTATTTATCGTGTCATGGAACACCTGGTCTTCCAAGGCCTCAGGCCTCAGGCCTCAAACGCCAAGTGGGTATACTGGTCCTCGCTCGCGTCCATTGCAGACTTATCAGCTCTGGATTATGGTCCAATATCGTCCGAGTGAGGTATTCACTGCTGCGTACCCCTTGATGCACATCAGGGGAGCATAGTATGGCATCTAGCCGTACATGTAACTCATGCAGTGCTGAGAAGAAGGAGTATTCCCGGGTTCCGGGGTGTTGGGCTCTCCAAGAATCCACTAAGCCCCACCTCTGTTGCCAATTCCGCCGTACTACTGCTATTCTATGTAAGGGCGCATCAGGGAGTGGAGGATGAGAACGGTCAAGGGCAACATCCGCTACACAATTAAAGTCGCCCCCCAATAGTACTGATCCCGTGAGTATGGAGGTCAGTTTCCCAGAAAGGTGTGAGAAAAAAGTGGATTGTTCCGAGTTAGGTGCATAAATACTTCCCAGCATTATATCTCTGCCATCAAGCCTCCCAGAGACTATCACATACCTGCCCTCTGGATCTATGATTTGTTTTGCGCACTGAAAGGATACTCCCGCCCGCACATAGATCAGGAACCCCAGTGCAAAGGCTGAGTAATTGGTATAGAATACTTGCCCTCTCCAACGCCGCTGCAGCACCCCCCCTCCTTCGCCATTATGTGAGTCTCTTGGAGTAGAGAAATCTGGACCCCCCTACGGACCAAATATGCATGTATTTTATGACGCCGTACCATTGACTGCATTCCCCTTACATTCCACGAGATACATTTTACATCTAGTGAGGGTCCCATTGCATTAGGGAAACCTTGCTCCTGTGCAACTCCTCCCTCGTGACACGCCTGCCCCAACATAACATTTCCTGAACTAAGTAGAACCCCCAACTCCCCCTCCCCAGGACAGGTACTGGTGAACTAGTTCCCATCCAAACGTTCTCTAAATGTGCTAACATCCACTAGTGATTACTGGGGTGATCAGCCGACAGTTCTGGCTTCGAAGCCCCCAACCCACCACCCCCCCCTGAAACCTGTACCACTGAGTTTGTTCCGGACCAGCAATCAAAAGTCCTTTGCTGCCAGGCTGCAACCTGTAAGGTCCATTCCTCTCTCTTCCGAGTGAGGGCTATACAGCACCCCAGTGGATTATTATTTGGAAAGTCCGGTCCCAGTCTTCAAACGATATCATCCGCCGTTTGGGGAGTGATTTTTGGCAGTTCTGTCTCCGAGGAATCATTATCACTAGGACCTGGCGATCCTTCTGACCTTTCCGCATCCAATTCATGTTTACTTGACGCGGGGCTGGAGCTGTTGTGGCTATGCTGCGCTACCGCCTGCAGCACTCTTCTTCGCTCCAGGCTATGCTCTCTGGGAGATGGGGCTCTGGTCCCAGATTTATTGCTACAAGGGCTCTGTTGCGGTGAGACCATTGGAGAATTGCGCCGCTCAGGAGGTCGTCTGCTGTCCAGCCAATCCCAGGCCTCTTGGGGTGTGTTGAAGAATCGAGTTCACGGAGGGTCTGCGACTCTGAGCCGCGCAGGGAAGAGCATTGCGTATGGCAGGTTTAGTTGGCGGAGTTTCTTTTTAACAGCTAAGAAGAATGTTCTGTTGCGCTGGACTTCCCTGGTAAAGTCTGGAAAGATCATAATTGCGTTGTTGTCAATTTTTAATCCTCGTTTCTGGCGGGCCTGTTGCAGAATATGGTCCTTATCTCTGAAATGTAATAGGCGTGCCGCTATCGGTCTAGGAGGGGCACCAGGCCTGGGCGGCCTCGCTGGAACTCTATGGGCCCTTTCCAGAGCATAGAAGTTGGACAACCCTTCGGGGGCTACTTCTGCTTGAAGCCAATCTTCCAAGAACCGTACCATATTTGCGCCCTCAGCTTTTTCGGGCACTCCGATCACTCAAATATTATTTCTTCGGAACCTTCCCTCGCTATCCTCGGCCCGGACTTCCAGCACTTTGACTTTTGCTTCCAGTTCTGAAAGCTTCTTCTGCATCGCAGTCATCTGCGCTGGTAGGCCCCTGGTTCCTTCTCAGTGGTCGTCACCCTGTCCTTGAGCTTCCGATGATCATCTTTTAATAGGCTCAGATCCATGCCTATTGCATCAATTTTCCCCTCCAGGGCCTCTCTGGAGGCCGTGATTGCTTGCATAATGTCCGCCAATGTTGGCCTCTTGGGGGTAGAGTCTGAGCTTGCTTCCACCACTTCCTCATCCTCATCAGTCTGGGCCCCAGGAGCATCTGTACTGAGGACACTAAAGCCTCTTTTCTTCTGGGTTCTCCCCATTCTCCTGGGCAGATTCCGGTTTCTCTTCTCTATTTCCGGCTGGTGCTGCGACACAGTGGCTGTTTCGTGCTATTACGGCTTCTTGTCGTTCGTAGCGTGTTTCCAACCCTCTCCAGGCCGCCACCATCTCCACAGCCTCAGTATTCCCTTCGGGCCTCTATCTGTTCCCCGAGAACCACTGCACCCTTCCGGGCGGCCCTTAGAGTCAGCTCTGTCTGTCGCATGCAGGGCAGCTGCTGGTGGGGATTATTCGTCAGCGGAAGGAGTTCAGCGGACCGCTATGGCACCCACCTCTTGCATTCCGGTCGAGATACGTGGTCTTTGGGAATGTCCGGGGGACCCCCCCCCTCACTGGTTGCACTTCTCCACTTACTCTTTTGCTGCCCAATTTTTAGCAGCTCCTCAAGTGCCTGCAATCTTCTTTCTGGGGGGGTGTTGTACCCTCCTGTAGGTCACTGTGCTTGGACCTGCCCTGTGCATGCAGCCGCCGCTCTCTCTGCCATGAAGGACCCCAGTCGCTGCACACCAATGCAAATCGCCGTTATACTCTGGTTCCGGTTATGTATTTGGCGCCTCAATGGTCTTAAGGCTTACCACTGTTGGGAAACAAAAGGGGGGGACCGACGGGCTTTTTCCTCCTTTTGGGATGGAGGAAGGTCCAGCATAAACGCCCTTAGTGAACTAATGAAAATATACAGATATGCCGTTCCTAACTATTGTCAACACAAGGGAAGTGACACCGACCTGATCCAAATTTGGTTCAAGGTGGGGAGTCCAATTATTGGATTATAATGCCCTCACACACCCAAAAGAGTGTCATGCTTCATCATCTGGGCTGCTCCTCGTCGGGTCGGCGGTGCAATACCCAACGGGCTCCCTATAATAGGGGCTCTTTATCGGAGATCTTCTTCCAATAGCCGTATGGTGAAGTGGGGGTGTGGGGCCAGAATAGTGTAGATGTGTGAGATCCCGGACTCGGTAGATGTGGGTAGGTCGCTCGGAGATGTGTTACTGACACAGAACAATTGAGGTACTCCTCTTGTTTGTTTCCCTACCGGGTACTGATGACGCTGGTTATACTCACTTTATGGGGTAGGAGCAGGGATTGACAGGTATACTTACATAGGTAATGAATCGGCTGCTGTGAGTATTTGGCCACCGCACAGTGTGTATGTGTAGATAGTCTACCTTTTAAATAGGTCCTGATGAATCGCATGTAGATCTTGACAACAAGCGTGAAACATGTTGACCTTCCTTTAATAATGTTGATGCCTTAACTTGAGACATAATTCTCATTTGAGCATCACATTGTCATTCTTTTTAATTAGGGTAGGAGACCATCTGAATAAATTGCATTTAACGGAACTCCTAACCCTATTTTAGATCACACATTCAATCTCACACATCTACACTATTCTGGCCCCACACCCCCACTTCACCATACGGCTATTGGAAGAAGATCTCCGATAAAGAGCCCCTATTATAGGGAGCCCGTTGGGTATTGCACCGCCGACCCAACGAGGAGCAGCCCAGATGATGAAGCATGACACTCTTTTGGGTGTGTGAGGGCATTATAATCCAATAATTGGACTCCCCACCTTGAACCAAATTTGGATCAGGTCGGTGTCACTTCCCTTGTGTTGACAATAGTTAGGAACGGCATATCTGTATATTTTCATTACCACTGTTGGGGCCTGCGCCAATTAGCTCCAGTTGCGGCCGCTGTGTATGCTTTAATGTGGGGTATCAGGCTGCCATCTCTGTTGCACTGGTGGAGCCCTGTTGTATAGCTTGGGGTCGTTGTATGACAATATCAGTGTCTGATACTCCCAGGGCCCCTCCACTCCTCCGCAGTATCCAGTGCCACCCTGTGAGACGAGGCGAACTTCCCCCGCAGGTTCTTGTCTGGTGGCTTATTTCTATTCTGCTCGTCCTTCTAGTGCGCCGGCTCCTTCCCAGCTCCCCTGCCGGGAATCTGCCCGCCTTCGCACACAGGGCTTAGAGGATCCCCCTGGGGCAGTCCAGGCACTTCACATCTGCCCTCAAGCTCCCTGGTTTCCTACCAGTATTCACAAAGCTTCAGGTTTCTCCGTGAAGCTAGGTGTGCCCCGCCGCCGGATTCCGATCCCACTCCAGCCGCTTGTGACAGCGATTCAGATCTCGCTATGGCGCGGGAGCCATTTTGTCTCCACTTTCCTTGTCCCGTGCGCGCCGCCCAGCAGGGTCTCCTTACGTGTCACTGTGCTCCACGGCCCCCCCGACTCACTTGCCGTGTCTCAGGACCCCCTGGTAGGTGAGGTGCGTTCCGCTGCTAGTCTCCGACCGCTCCTCAGCGGTCCGTGGCGGTCGTCATACTCCCCTCTCTGCGTGGGTGCCATCTTGTTGACGGCGGCGCCGAGCCTCCCATCCTCAAATTCGGCATTTTGAGGCTTTTATTGGGCGATATAGAGCTCGCCCCCGCCCGCCTTCCGTGTCGTGGGCTCTCCGGTGCGCAAATCTGTGCCCCCAGCTGTGTCCGGAGTACAGGATAATTGTTTATGGGGGAAGCGGCGGTCGGAGCTCCTCAGCTCACGTCCGTTCCCATCGGCTGCAAGCCCTGCCCTCCTTCCCCAATGTCTGCAGTCTGGTCCCATCCTTAGGAGCTTGAGCGGTGGTTGCCCTGGCTGTTCCTTTCTTGTTTTTTGCCCATTCCTCTTCTCCCTCGGGTGGTTCGGATGGTGGTACGGGAGCTGGTGGTGATTCTGTGGCTTGCCCAAGTTTGGTCAAGGCGCCCTTGGTTCCCTTGTCTTCTCCATCTGTTGGTGCGGCCACATTGGTTGGTGCCACTTTCTCCGTTTGATGTTACAAGAATAATGGTTCAGGGAAATAATTTAAATGAAAAACACAAACAAAAACAAAGAAATTATACTGTGACACAATCACTGAATACAAATAAAACAAAAAGAATAGTAAGGTACCCACAGCAATTATTTGAAAAAAATAATTTGTTATTGAAAAGTATTCATGTAAAACATAAATAGTACAAAAATACAGTATACAATTGGTGCTCACAAAGTTATACAAAACATACAAACATAAAAATACAAATTACAGTGTAAACAAAAGACAATGGCCGAGGGGAAAAGTAATACAAAAAACAGGAACAGAATACAATGTATGCTTCCTCTTAATTTGCCAAAGGAAGGCTCCAATAGCCTTTCAACTTTATTAGGTTCTTAGGTAATCATCAGGACAAAAACCAAACATTGAGAGCAACCAACAAAAGCAGCTTATAAAGTCTTAATCAAAGTAAGGAAAGAATGGGGAAACCTCTGAATCATACAAATTTTCCATGATCCCAATATAATACCTCCTGGCATTTAATCGCCTCCCAGCATGAAGGCTGGTCAATCAGTCAGCTCATCAATCCAGCGTCTATCTGAGCTTCCTCCGTTTGGCCACACTTCACAGGTTGCTGTTTGCAGTCTGGCTGGTATGGCCCTGTTACAGCAGTCGCCACAGCTATCTGCCCTTGCGGCTTATGGGCATCGTTTAGTGGACGTTTTCCATATGATCTCCTGATGGGGTTTGTCAGCTTCTTCTTGTGATCCTACGGCAGTGTTGGAGTTCCTTCCTTGCAGTTTTCTTCTGGATTTGGCTGTGTCTGCTCCCCGTAGCTGGCAGACGGCTGTTTGGGCTTTTTGGGGGTGGGGAGGCGGGTGTTCTGTCTGGGTTCCTCTGGTGGCTCACTGGCTAAGGCCTTGCTCTTTCAGCCATCAGGTTGTTCGTGCCCCAGTGCCTTGGTGGGTTGGTCTCTGGCTCCGCTCGGTTTGTGGCTTGCTCCGTTTGACCCTTTGGGGTCGCCTGACTTCTGGTTGTCCTCCCACTACTGTGTTTCTGATGGCTGTTTTTTTGGGGTGTGGGTGGTTGGGGGTTTTGCCCTTCCCTCCATTCCTCCGGTTGGTTTCCAGGTGAGGTGTTTTCATCTTTTCCTTTGGCTTCAGAGGTTGTGTTGCCTGCCTTTGGTCCTCTCTCTGTGTCTGGGTCTAAGGGGCATTTTCCATTTCTAGGAGTCCCTCATGCACTCTTGAATTCTTTGTGATGCACTGATTTATTCTGCATGTCAGGTGCTTTTTTTGTCCCTCATTGTCTGTCGGAGACTCTCTCGCTCTCCTTTGCCACGTTGGTTTGGGTTTGCTTTTCTCTTTCTTTTTCTGTTGCTGGCCTCCCTGTTCCTGCATTTTTTCTGGGGTTGTTTTCCAGGACAGTTCTGACTTCTGGGCGGCCTTCTGGGTGCTTCCTTTTGTGGCATTTGCTGTGCTACTGTTTGGGCTTTGCCTTTCCCTTTCATGACCCATGGCTGTTTGCCCTCTGGGGGGTGTTGGGTTTGGGTTTCTGCTTTTGGGTCTGCTGTTTTAGGTTCTGTGGGACCTCTAGCCGTGTCATATGTTTGGGTTGTTGCCTTGCATACGCTTGTTTTTTGCTTCTCGTGTGCTGTGTTTGTCTAAATCTGTTTTTGGCTTGGGTACATACTCATACCTAAGGACTGTGAGAGGAAGACGGACAAGGAGGTAATGCCTGGTTACTTACCGGTAATTTTCATTGCTCGGAGCCCATGTCTTCCTCGTCACAGTTCTGAGTCCCCTCCCAGCTCTCCCTGTTGTTCAACTGATTTCTTTCTAGGCTTTTTTTATTTCAGGAAGTCCTTCCCAGGAACTGATGTATTTATACCCTTTGGTATAGGGACCATCTTGGATTGAGAAGGAAAAGTCAAGTTTGGTGATTAGGTTCTGCATGAATGGAGATAAACTCATATGTAAGGACTGTGACAGGGAAGACATGGACTCGGAGTAATGAATATTACCGGTAAGTAACCAGGCATTATTTGTTCCATTCTTGCTGTCCCTCACTCCAGGTTTTACCTGACTGTGACAGATGGAATTGAGGACATCACACTGTCAATCTTAGATAGGACAGAGGGTGTAGTGCCCTTCCTCTGATGGCCCCCACTCTGTACAGCCATGAGAGGAAGTATTCTGTCAACAGAACCAATGGGGGCTATGCTGATGGAAAGCTGACTGTTCATTTCCTCTATATGAGGCAGGGGGACTGAGGGTTTGGTGGACAAGGCCCTCTATAACATTTGTGGCGGAGTATCCTGTCCCCCAAACTGTAAATCAGGCCCTTAGTGTTCTTTCCGGGTGTTGTCAGCAGTTTATTTGGGGACTACCGACACTATGCAGCAGTAAAAGGTAGAAGAGCAAAACTAGCAGCACTTGCTAGTAGCAGACATAACAGCGCTTAGATGTCGCAACATTTAAGAGAGAGAGTGTGAAGGAGGACTCAGTGCCCGCCAACCCCCATATCCACTCAAAGTTGCATATTGCCAACGAAAATGCAAAGCCTGCAAATTGACACTGTCAAGTCCAGATAAAAAAAGAATAATTCTTGAGTATTCTGTTAGCCTTGTGGAAAAATTAAACTTTCATATGACCCAAACAAGGAGTGGCACAAATGTAGGTGTATGCCTCGAAGCTCACAAAAACAGAGAAGCAAAGCAATGGGGGTGAATGTGTGCCTGGGACCACCTGCTCTTATCTTGATTAAACAGTATATGAGAAACGAGTGGTAGAGACAGAGGTGAAGACTCAAGAGTTTGTGAGCAGTAATCAACATGTGGTAGCTGTAGGGAGGAGAGTACACACCTGATATTGCTAGAGTTTCTTGTAGTTTCATTTGCCGTCTCCAAGTATGCATTCTTTGGATTAGCTAGGAGCTGTCAATCATAGGTACTACATATTAATAAAGTGATAGAAACTACAAAAATAACATATCACAGAGATGACCTGCCATTTGAATGAAGGGACTCCGTATTAGTGCCTGTGTTTTTTTTACTATGCCTTGTCTGCTAGCTGGTATTGACATCCTTGTTATTATACCCGCCCTCCTGAGTGGGAGACTTAGGGCATCTTTTAGACATATCGGGGTACGGGGGAGTCCCAAACTGGGGCCAAATCTGAATAATAACCCAGGTCCCACCTTCTCCTGATCTTATACCATACATTCAGCGCAGATCTCAATACTTTTAATCAGACTTTCTTGAAGAACCTGGGGGCACCGAACTTATACCATCTCCCGGAGAAGCTTCCCCCATGTAGAATCGTCTGACTTCCCCAACAACCTCCAAATGTTTTTAAATTGTTTTTAAATTGGAATGCTGCACAATACAAATTAAAGTCAGGCAGGGTCAGCCCTCCTTTATCAAGCCTACGTTGAAGTTTTTTCCAGGCTTACCTAGCGCCCTTGTAAGCCCAAATAAAGCTGACAACCTTTCCCTGAATTCTGTCAATGCCTGATTTTGGGAAACCAAGGGGAATGGCGTTAAAAATGTAGGTCAGTTTGGGAAGGATAACCATTTTTATTAAATTAACACGCCCAAAAATGGTTAACGGGAGGTTTTTCCATCTGGCAAAAAGGCGGCCGATTTCTCTGGCGACCCTTTGCAAGTTAAGCTGCTGAATTTTATCTATCTCATCCACAATTGAAATTCCCAGATAACTGGAACTTGAGCTCACTTTCCCACCCAAGTCTTTAACATTCCAGCACATTACCTCAGTTTTAGAGGTATTCACTGAATAGTCCGAGAGGGCACCAAATTCTGCTAAGAGATATTCCACCCTTGGAATAGTTGTGGCGGGACCAGCCGTATAGATTAATAAGTCGTCAGCATAAAGCGCTACCTTACTACTGTAAGGTGGTAGGCTAAAAGGGACTACGAAGACATCTGATCTCAGCAGTTGGGCCAGATGTTCTATATATATATATATATATATATGTATATATATATATATATATATATATATCATAAAGGAGAGAGAGGGCAACACTACTGAGTCCCTCTTGATATACTGAAGCTGGAAGTCAATGCACCATTTAAGAGGATCCTGGCCGACGCTCCCTCGTAGACCGACTGGAGTGCACATAAGAAACTAGGGCCGAATCCCATTGCTCTCATGACCTCCCAGAGGAACACCCAACACACTCGATCAAACGCTTTAGCAGCATCCATAGCAACTACAGTCAAAGGGGCTGAGTGTTCAGTGGCAAGATCTATTGTGCCGACAAGTTGTTGAGTCTGCTCCTGTATTTGCCTCTTCAGGATAAAGCCCTTCTGATCTGGATGTATTAACTGTGGAGCAAGCTTAGCCAATCTCCCTGCTAAAATACTCAAAGATTTAATAATCTGCATTCAGCAGGGAGATTGGTCTATAGGAATCAGCCTTAATGGGGTCTTTAGAGGGTTTCAGGATAAGAACTATTGTTGCCTCTTTCCAAGATCTTGGGATGTGTCCACCCTATCTGTATATTGAATTAAACAGGGTTTCCAAAACCGGGACCAGCTCCTCTATTAAGAGATTATACACTTTGTTGGGGAGGGCGTCCGTACCTGCAGCCTTACCGTTCCTACTCTTAGCGAGACTTAACTGAATCGCCTTCTTAGTTATGGGAGCCTCAAGTGTCTCCAGGCTCTTTGTTGTGAGACTTGGCAATTGTATCTTACTAAGCCAGGCCTTAAGGAGCTCTAGACTAGGACACATCTCCTCCTTGTATAGTGTGGAGAATAAAGATACTAGGCAGGCTTGCATGTCCTCCATTTTATCTGAGACATCCCCTCTGGCATTCACAACCAATTGTCTGATGACATTCCTGGATCTATCTACCCTAGCTTTCCAGGCCAGCAATGCACCAGCCTTTTCCTCATACTCAAAGTTCTGCATACAGCTGGCATGCCACTGCACTCTACTCTATTATAACATGGATAGATCTGATGACATCGGAGGGGGTGTATCCTTGGGAAGTCTTAAAAGCAAAGACTGGAAATGACCTGTCTAGGTTTAAATTTATCCAACTGTCTTACTGGTTTGTGGCCTCAAAACAGGATATTGGGCGTGACTTGGAACTGGAGCTCCTTCTCCAAGACACAAGACCTAAGAGTAAGGAGGTTGCAAGGTGGTATGAGAAGCTTTTGGAGGCTGAGGAAAAGAAGTTAGCACCTCCCCACTTAGTCTGGAGAGGAATTTTCCATGAGGGAGATATCAAAACGGTGTGGGATAATTCCCTGAGGCTCCTGTATTCTATCGTCAAACCAGCCAATTTTTTTACCATCAACCGTCTGTACTGGACACCATCTAAAATTGCAAAGTTTGCTCCTCAACCTCCCCCCAAGTGTGTAAGGTGTGGCTGTCCAGACGCCAAGGATGTCCATATTTTCTTTGAATGCCCAAGGCTGAGTGATTACTGGGGAGGAATGGAACTCGCTCTAAAAGGTATTCTTGGCATGGAGATCAGTCTGAATACAATGCTTGTTCTTTTTGGAGCGGATGAGAAAATAAGTAAGTTGTTGAGGCGGCCACAGAGAGGGTTGCTCTTTTATCTGATGTTAATTGCCAGAAGAGAAATTTGTAAGAAATGGAGGGACCCTCTATCCCCGAAGGTAGAAGACTGGGTCAAGGCAGCCGTCAGCGTCTGGGGGCTGGATCAGGGTGTAGAAAAGTGCCTGATCCCAGCTATATGGACTGACTTTTCAAACTGGTGCCGCTCCTTGGGTATCGACCACTCATTCCAATGATTACACCAAGGCACCGATAAAGGTAATGGTCCTGTATGATACCAGGGCCTGGGCGAATGCAGTGACCGCAGGACGGATAGTTCGATGGTGCGGTCCCTTGAGAGTTGCAGACGCCTTCTGGTGATATGAGGATAATAAAATAAAAAAATTTTAAAAAGGTATTGACATCCTACTTCAGTAATAAACAATCTAAATCATGGAGAAATACATGAATGAAATCTCTGTTATGATTGCCTTGAAACTGGGGATGTTAAAGATTGCAGGAATCGCTGTTAGCATGAGCTGAAAGCCATTTTGTACTTGGCAGCCATTTTAGTTAGCCATGTGCTCGCCATGTGCTTTCTCCCTCTTCCAGAGTCTTGCACATGCTCAGAGAGGCCTAGCTGGTAGAATGCACCTGCTCCTAGTATAGAACTGTCAGGCTATTCTTACTCATGTAAGCAGTTTAGTCTCCCCTCCCACTTTGTGGAGCAAGCAAATTTTGTATACCCATATTAGTCAATAAGCATGCTTGTATGTGCTAGGACCTCCCCTTGATTTTATGCTGACTATGTAACAAATACATATATAAGGACCCTGTTCTCTGCACTCATTAGAATGCCTCCTACAGTGGCCTGCGGGTACCGTAAGATGCAATCTCCCTCATCTGAGGTTAATAAAACATGTTTTTTGATATTACAGCTTCTGTGCCAATCTCTTCTTTGTTGGTCTTAAGGACCAGATGTATCAGTGAACCCCTAAGAAGGTTTTTATTTCTACAAATGGCGCCCGAACAGGGACCTCATCGGTGCAGCGGCTATCCAAGGGAGTGGTCTTGAAGGGAGACAGGAATCTACTGAGGAGTACAGGACAGGAATCTACTGAGGAGGTACCCTGCGCACGGAGATTGTTTGTCTTCCAGCCCAGTATATTTCTGGTCTTCCTGATCTGATCCTCCAAGTGTTTGCCGCTCCCGACTGAGAACTTCTTTGGCGTGAGTATTTTAAAACGACCGTTAGGTCACTACTCAGAACTTGGCAGTTGGAACCTGGACACCATTTGATTGGTAAGAGCCGTTTTGCGGCACTTGCTGTTGGTTTGATGCCTTTGATTGGTAAGGTAGTTTTAGTAACACTTACTGTGGCTTTGTTTGTATGATTGGCCAATTTTGGAATTTGTTTTGTAAGTTATATATGCATTGCAATTCATATAGGCAGGTAATGAGGAGATTTTTCTCTAACTTTGAAAACTTGAACGGCACACATTGTGTTAAGTGTCACTTGGAGTATAATATTATATATGCTATAATATTCTTGACATGCCTGCTTCTAGCACACTTCGTAGAAAGTGTTGCTGTTTTGGAGGTACCGATATGGATTTAGTAAGTACTCAGCTGACTCCCTCAGAGGGGATACCTAAATAGGTTTACGTATAGTAAAAAGATATTTCTTCCTTGGTGACTAAGTACCCCATGGAACTAAATATGTACATAAAACGGATCCGGATCTGCGCACTTAGTAACATTCATAAGTGGTGATATGCAGAGCGCTTTTTGAGTGTTCTACCAGCCAAAACTGGCGAATTTGGTGTATTTTGGCTTCTTGACCATGGAACAGTTTTTTGGGCTACTTTTGAGAGCTCTTCTTGTAAATATGACTTACAATTAGTATTTACAAATAGGTTGGTCTTGCGTACAGTTTGTAAGCTGTCTTAAAGTCCTAAGTATTGATTTGTGGGTTAAATGTGTGTTTCAATGTCTATGTGGGGTTTGTGGTTTGACATTGGTAATACTTGTGTGAGTAAATAGCGATTGCGCTCTTTGTGAAAGAATGGCTAGCTTTAAGCGCGCTGTGTTGTGTGCTCTGCGTATATGACCCCCTTCTGTAAATATCTGAATGAGCTCAATGAGTTTGTTTATGTTTTTTTGCTGTCATCATTCTGTTATGCAAAATGTCATTTAGTTACTTACATATTAAATAAAAATCCAGAAATGAATTATATAACATACGCTAAACAGCTGCATGTTACTATTAAATTGACAGAGTACGACACTGTACATGTGTGCAAATTGCCACAATGCTAAAGATAAAATTAGAATTCGTATTCAATAGGATTAAAATAGGCCTCATACAGAGGAAAAAAAAACGAAATTGTGTGTTTTGTAATCAATAGACTAAAATACATGTTACAGCATTTTCCTTAAATACATTGTATTAGACATTAAAAGGCATGCACATCATATGAGTGAATTTGGTCGTTGCTGAACTAAATACACATTATAGAAAGATAGATTTGACTGCATTGAAATGCCTCAGTTTTTAAATAGACTGTGACATGCTTTTCTTTCAGCACCCGAGGAAAAAGCTTTCCAACAGCTGTGTTTAAACTGACTAACTGAAAAGAAACTGTTTGACACAGCAAATGGGGATTTAACTCTGTCAGGGTATTTCAAATAATAAAGGGGTTTTTTCCTGAGAAAGGCGTGAAAATTCGACGCCTGCTGACAAACAACAGCTGCATAAATAGCATATGGCTATTCCTGATCACGGCCACAGACAGGAATGCTGAGTCAGCGAAATTTTAAGTCAGTGTAAAACTGGTATAAGGGCCTGCATTATTTTAAAAGTTTCAAAAAACCAGTTTCATTATTTTGGATAACAGAGAACAAAATTGAAAGTAGGGATTTCCTTTCTTAATGCCTTTTTTACATAAGTACATCTGTGGTTCTGATGTTAAATGATAACTGTCCTTTTAAAAAGTGGCGCAGACTTTTCCTGTTTCAAGTAAGGCTTCTGTGCTTAGGGTTATGAATGAATGTGTTTAAATATGATAGGCTACGAATGAAGCTTGCTTTTCAAATGTGGAATCATCAAAATGGTTGGTTTTGATTAAAAAAATAAAAAAAATAATTATATGAAAAAAAATATATTGTTAAACATAAATGCTTTAAATTCGTTTTTTCATCTTTATAAAGCCTAATCATCATACTGTGAATTCCTAGTATCAAAGTTGAATTTAAGCAGTGCTGTACCGCAATAAGAAGGGAACTTAAATGTGAAATGTCACTTTACCCAGCCGTACAAAACTCATTTTTATAAGGGTATATCTTATACATTTCTGATTTCCCATTCCTGGGCTATCTAGAGAACACTCTGGGGGTTCCTATTATGCAAAAATATTGTAGGATATTCATTTTTAAGTGCCCCTACCACCAAAGTCGAAATTGAGCTAAATTCACAATTTTACAAGCAGTTCTACCACTCAAGGCAGTTTTAACGTGCTCTCAGGCTTCCATAAAGTATATGCAAGTATAAAACAAACAGCTGACCTCTGTATTACTAGATTGCACACCACACACTGTACATAAATGAAAATAAGTATACAGAAACCAGCAGACGTTATTATCCTACCTTTAAATTACTGGCAAACGGATCGGACAGGACTGCCTTTTAGCTGTGATTCTCCAGAGTTGCTTTGCATTACGAAAACCGCATGGCAAGTCTTGCACAAACAAAATGAACAGCTGCTGAACGGGTCAAAGGTCGGAGTTCTGCATTTAGCAACTTAGCAGGGTGAAGGGTAATGTTTGCTGGGACACTTCGACCTTCGAAAGATTTTTGAAAGACGAGATGATAGCGCAAAGAGAGGAAGAGAAGCTTTGCTTCCTATTTTTGGCAAACACACGTTTTGCGCAGTCATATGAAACGAAGGAAGACAACCCTCAGTTGAGCATTGATCTGCCATGTATATCAAAATAATGGTTTTAGTTTAAAGAATACTGTGTAGGGGCTACGATAAGGAGGAAATGGATTTTAGTTTACATTCATGCGCCCTCATGTTAATCAAGTACAATTGCTCAAGGAATTGATACATTTGTTGCTGACGCTTTCTACAGTACTCGATGTGCTTGAATCAGAGAATAGCCACTTTCTAAGATATCTCCTACAAGTTTGTTTGTGCCCAGTTGCTACAAATAGGGGTTGAAAGTGTTGACAGAAGTAAAACCTGTTTCAGGTTTTCCTACTGTCAAAATGGGGGAAGGAGGCTAGCTCCTCTACAAATTAAGGGTAGGCAAAATTATGTTTTCTCTCTTCTTTTTCTCACTTTTTTTTGAGTCTGTCTAAAGCTGTCTAGGAAATGGCCATGTGATAGTTATTGGCTATTCTGTAATACTGTTTTAAAATTGTTAGAATTAATAAAATGATAAAATCTATGCTATGTTACTGCCCATCCTGTATGAAAGAATGAGTAGAACAGATTCGTGTTCCCTTATTTGATCTTTAAGGAGAACTGTATAGTGGCGGTTTCTGTTCAAAAATCTCAGGTGGCAACACTATTATTGTTTATGTTATTCTCATGTTCTATACAGTTTTGCAAGGGCATTGCTAGTTTTTTATTAGCTAGTCTCTGTCAATAAGCTGACAGCCCTTATTAGAGCTGGAGATAGGGTTTTTTTCCTTTTGAAAATGATGTTGCATAGTCCAGATCGTGAAAAGTACAATGCAGGAAAGACGCTCATGTGATCCTTAGCAAACATTTTGAAGGAAAATATTGTTTTATAGGAGTTTGTTTGTCATAACATGTTCTGCTGGAGAAAATGTACTCACTATGTTGAAGTTTAGTTCTTTTTGCAATAAGAATCCCTGTTAAATTAGCAGTTTTAGATTTTCCTGCTGCACCTATAACATGAGAGCATGGTCCTAAGCATAACATGTAAGAGAAATTATTTTACAAGTGTCTGCAGTCCTGTACAAGTAATGTAAAATCTATGAGTAAAAGTGTAGAACATTTCCTTTTTCTTGAGGGTTCTTCAGATTGGTAATATAGGAATACACCAATGTAAGTATTTGGAGTATGTCTGTATTGTTTTTCTCTTTTCTCAGAATTTAGTAAATGAACACAGACTTCCTTGGCTGTTTGGGATTGGGTGATGTATTACTCTTGTCAGTTCACCAAAACGTTCCTTTTATACTTGCCAATAGGTCCAGGGTTTTCTACTCTCAGATAGATGAAGTGGCTCTTGGGTGCCTTGCTAATGTATGGGGCGCCCCAGGACTAAGAGAGTATTCTGAGACTATCCTCTCTGTTGTTAGTTTATTTCTGTGCCTTGTCTAAAGACCTCTTGTTCTGTCCACCAATAGATATTTGCTGCCTTACAACCATTGCCAGAGGGGCCCGGACATCAGATCCAGCCTGGGAGTCAGCACCAGTCCAGCCTACAGTCAAAACGAAAGGAACCAGCATAGGCCTTGCTGGCAACTAGGACCTCAGTGAAGGCGGAAGCACTGGGACGTGAAGTGTGTACCCCTGCCACTGTCTTGGGCGAAAGACGGGGTTACAAATCAGGATGGAGAAATCTTTGTGTGGATCCAGTTTTTGATGCCCAGCTGAGAGAGTCACAGAACGACAAGGACGGCAAGGAGGCTTTTGCTTGAGGTGACCCCCTTTGAAACAAGGGTTGCTTCAGGCCTTTGAGTCCTGGTCCCAAGTGAATGCAAGTCTACGCCTTTGTTTGTTGATCAAGAGATGCCCGAGCACACTGGGTACAATTTGTGGCCCTAACAAAAGAGCAGTGCGCCAGAGGTGCAATACAGGAGTTAGGGAAGGACTTGAGTTTAGGGTACAGGTGCTGTGCCCTTGGTGCCTGTTAGATTAAAGTGAAGAAAACTGGTGCACTGCCTGAGACACTGGACAGGATCATTGAGGGTATTTGCCCTGGGGGGTGATTGCCCTATCCTGAAAGAAAGACTTTTCCTTCTCTGTGATTCTTGAGTTGCGAGTTGTGCAGCTCCACCGTGGGAACAACAAGAGCCTGCCTGTGAGGCTCAAACGGACACAGGGAGAAGACTCCCCTCTGGCTGGTTGGTTCTAGAAATTCCCAAGGACTCTTTTTTTGTTAGTAATGTACCCCTTTGGTCGTCCCATTTTTTTTTGGAGGAGCAGCCCTTTGCGGCTCCTTGTCCTAATTCCTATGGCCCTGTGTGGTCCTCCTGGTCCCCCGGAGCCAGGATTGTTTTTGTAATAATATGTCTGATTGCTTTAATATTTTTTAAGAGTAATGTTTATTCTGCACGAGAAAAGTTCATCTGAGCATGTTACTTTACTCTTTCCTTAAGTATATTAATTGATAATTTAGCCCTCATAAAAAATACTGAGAAAGTCTATTGAAAATGTTTTTATTAGGTATGTGCTGTTGGCTATTTTGAAATTGACATAAATAGTCACTGAAATACATCAGAGCCCTGAAACTTAAAATTAGACTAGATGGTTTTGGTATTTGCTTTCTGCTTAGGATTGGAAAATATTGAGATTTCTGTTTGAGATAATAGTCATTATTCTCTCTTGCTACCTGTATGACCCAATGCTCTGTTCACTTTGTACTCCTGCTTATACCTTGTATATACCTGCTTAATGAAATGTTTAGAATGTAAATGCCCACCTAGCATAGGATATTGATGAATTTATGAGAAGAAAATGTGCAAAATATTTTCTATGTCTCTACTAGATCATGGGAATGTCTTTAGCTCATGCTAAAAGGATCATCTGTTAAAGATTGCAGGAATCGCTGTTAGCATGAGCTGAAAGCCATTTTGTACTTGGCAGCCATTTTAGTTAGCCATGTGCTCGCCATGTGCTTTCTCCCTCTTCCAGAGTCTTGCACATGCTCAGAGAGGCCTAGCTGGTAGAATGCACCTGCTCCTAGTATAGAACTGTCAGGCTATTCTTACTCATGTAAGCAATTTAGTCTCCCCTCCCACTTTGTGGAGCAAGCAAATTTTGTATACCCATATTAGTCAATAAGCATGCTTGTATGTGCTAGGACCTCCCCTTGATTTTATGCTGACTATGTAACAAATACATATATAAGGACCCTGTTCTCTGCACTCATTAGAATGCCTCCTACAGTGGCCTGCGGGTACCGTAAGATGCAATCTCCCTCATCTGAGGTTAATAAAACATGTTTTTTGATATTACAGCTTCTGTGCCAATCTCTTCTTTGTTGGTCTTAAGGACCAGATGTATCAGTGAACCCCTAAGAAGGTTTTTATTTCTACAGGGATGAGGAGAATATTACGTTCCTCCTGCAGAACTGGCAGAAGTTTGACAACTCCATGTTAAGTAACGCGGAGTTCTGGCCGCGTGGTGGACTTCTTTTGCATGTGTGACTCCGGAACTGTAATTTGGCAAGCACAAGCGAGATTCTGGCATCCCCAAGTGTGATTTCCAGTCAGTAGGAGGACATCTAGCGAGAATGTTTTTAATGTGAGTGGTTGCAACTGTGCGCGGTCAGAGTAGCTGTGTCCTTTGGCGCACTGCATGGTGCCATTCACTCTGATTTTTCAGTGCGGAACGTGCTATCAGCGCTAAATCACAGCATGAACAGCGCAACATGCCTATTTCCGTCCATTAGCGGAACTCTGCGGAATCTCGCAGAGCTTTTATGTAACACCGCGGAATTCTGCTGAGTCGAATTCGGTGAGCTCTGCCCACTCTTACCTGAAACCAACCTTTCAAAAATGTTCTGTTGCTGATTGCTTGAGAGCCTACAACAGGACTATTGGAGACAGTGATTTTAAGAGCTGCCCTGAACTATGTGAGCTTGTAGTGCTTCCTAGACAGCAGTAACGAGAGCTGCCTGCCCGCCCCCATCCCTTAACTCTGGGCTGTTGGATGTCATGCCACCAAATGTAGCTGCTTGTCAATGCTTATTACTAGAGGGGCACTGTTGAGAGCAAAAGTAGATCACCTCATAAATACCTCTGCTGCTGCAGTGATAGCTAAAGGGGGCCACCGAGGAGATCTGCGGGACCAGAGAACCAATGACCCAAGTTTGATTGAGCAATATTCTTGATAAGCACACTCGTTGCTCAAGTCTGAATCTTTCCACCTTGAAAGAGTCCACTTTCCAGTGATATATCCCCTGCCACCACTCCTTTCCCCCACAGCACTCTTTGCCTGCCATGGCGCTGGGAGCAGGGAGGTCACCCCTGCCACAAAATGTGAGCAGTTTATTGAGCCATGCTCCATGCTACGCTGTGCAGAAGTCTAGCAAACACTGGCCCCCACTTCCTGAATCCCAAGCACGACAACTGGACCATGGGGTCCAGCTCTCGCTTTCGGCCCGTCAAGGCCAGGATAGCAATTATTTTCCCGCTGATGAAGTAAGTCAATGGCTCTGGAGTTCTTATACGGTAGCTAATATGTCATAAGCTATCTTTCCCGCTAGCCTACCGTGTCCCGGGACACAAACTGTGAGGTCCTAGAAGACTCCAATCCGCCAGATTAACCATAGGGGCTGATTTAAACATTGGCGGAAAGTGTACTCCTTTGCAACGGTGATTGAGTACCCTTTCGGCCAACCTGAAGTTCCGTCTGTTTCATTTAGAATCGAGCGGAGACCACTCTGTCTTCACCACCTATACACAGCTCCGATGGAATAAGGTTTGGCCATGTGTCTGCCTGCCCTATTTAGATTGGGCAGATACATGGTCAGTTTTCACTTCCCGTCACTGCCATAAAAAACGTGCCAGTAAGGGGCAGTGAAAACTTTTAAATGACTCCAACGCCTTTGGAGAATGCTGCTCCCATGGCAAGGGGGTCATTGTTCTTTCACTTTAAAAAAATAAAATCCCGCTTTGGGATTTCTAAATATGGTGGGCGAAGCACCCTTGCCATGGCGGGAATAAAGTACTCCGCCATGGCGACTGTAATAAGTCCGTCTGCAAATTATTAAGAAATAAATATATAATTAAAGCAGCTCCATGGTATTTTATTAATCTTGTACGAAGTTATATAAGCAGATTGAGTCACTTGTACCCTATTTTAATATCCAACGTTGCCATATTTCAAGAAAAAAAACTGAGAAAAAGCCTAAAGGGCCCCCCTGAAACCATAAAACACAGACCCCCGTTTAAACTATCAAAATCTGCCTCCCTGTGATAGTGAACTGCCAAATCACCTATGTAAACCATTGACAACTTTCAGCACCGAGGACAGCGCAGGGGCTATCAACGGTGCTGGACGCTCGTAGGTTAACATTGGTCCAATATTGTCTATGAGAGCTGACTCTGTGTTATGGGGCACAGAATAAACAACACACAATTCCGTGGACTATGAAACATTACACCCCGTCCTTCCCCGCCCTTCTGCATTGCCTACACAGCCGCTCCCAGTCCTGCAGGTGCAGACCGCTGCGACAGGCAGCCTGTGCTAAGGAGACGCTGCCGAGAGACCCTCCGACTGCCAGCCACACAGGAGCCCCTGAAGTTCCATTCTCAGGCTCAGACGCCAGGAAGTGAACACCCCGCACTGCCGTGGAAAGTGAAGAGCTGTGCTGCTTGCATAGCGGCTGTCTACGATCCACCGGCGACTCATTCCAAATGTGGCCACTCCCCCTTTCCAAGTGCTCGGTATTTCTTGATAGTACACTGGGCACCGCTTGGTGCAGCGACTAGGAGCTGGCGAGGGAGCGCTAGGTGCAGACCGGGTGGATGATGGCGAAGTCTTCTGTTGTAGTGCCAAGTCCTGCATCAGGAAGTCGTGGTCTGGGGCTGACGTTTCATTCCGTAAGTGATTCTTATGTCCTTATCACATTTAACATTTTAGAAAGTGTTTTCTCTTTTTCAGAATATATTTATACACTCTTTTATGAGCGTCCGTCCTCATGGATGTGTTTATTTCTGATGTTTTGGACTTCTACTGAAATGTGAGATATCAGCTTTGATTTAATGAAAAGGGTTTGTATAGCGGACTGTTATCCAAAGGGCATCCAGGAGCTGTAGTCGAGAGTTCGAGGTATCAACTCTCTCACTGACGAGTGGAAACAATTGAATTCTTTTTGGGGCCACGGGCAAAATATTTTGAGGCCCATGTTTGGGAAAACCTTTTTTTTTAATTTCAAAGTATTTTTATTAATTTATGAGAAAAGGCATACAATCAGACAATATTGCGATACAATCAAAGGGAATAATGTGCAGATTACACCTGATTATTCTAATTCAAGCCCTTGTGATGCCCAACAAGACTGACTTGTATACTAAACTTTCAGGAACGGGGCGTGCCCAACAGTTAAAAGCCAAACTTGCCCTGCACCCTCTAGCCAAGTAGTGCCAAAAGAAAAGCTTTAACAAGAATTGATAAAGTCATTTATTTTTCCACTTTCATCTATTGTTTTTTTTACTTGCAACAACATTTTACGGAGCATTCGGTGTCCAACCAGCTTGTGCCTCCGTTGTAAGACAGACATGATGGGGTGACACGTTGTATGCTTAGTGGGCTAGTGTATAATAGTAAAATGAGACATATGCACAGAGCTCTTGAATTTGTAGCTTTGATTTCCGGAGCTTCACAATCACGATGAAAGCCCTCTTCATAAATGCCATTCTGACCGGAAGAGTGAAAATCAAAGCCCTCCTGGAGATTTCTCTCCATTCCGTTGGGTAAAATCTGATCATTTTATCTGTAATTATCCTCCCCTGCCTTATTCCTCCACTTCTTCAATCTGTACACTTCTCTGGCCAGACAGTGACCTCTCACTCTGCCCAGTATGAGAAAAGGGAGAGTGCGGGAGACAGAGAAGGACAGAGAGGTAAAGAAGATGCTACAGTGAAAGATAGGAAGTGGAGGGAAAAGTGAGGTAGAGATAAACACGAGATAGAGATGTAAGGTAAAGAGAGAAAGGTGAAGTGGCCATTAAGAAATATGCAAAGAGACAGTAAAAGGTAGATAAATAGGGCTATAGAGAGATAGCCATGGCCTTAAAGTGAGGCAGAGGAAGCTACAGATAGAGAGTGGGAAGTGTAGGACTATGGATAGGTTCAGGGTACACAGAGGCCTGTGGTAGAAAGAGAGGTGAGTAGGAGAGATGCAGGGAGAGGTTTGGTTAGACGGGCAGGGAGGTGAAGCACTGAGAAGGATAGAGAGATGCAAGGTAGAGAGAGAGGGCGGTGAGGTAGTCAGCGGGGCAAAATGAGAAGTAAGGTATAGAAACAAAGATCAGATAAAGAGAATTAAGGCAGAGAGAAAGGGGAGAAAGATGGAAAGAGAAAAAGAAAAATGAGGTGTAGAGAGGAAAAAGGTGACATAAGGAGACAAGGTTGATGAAGAGAAAGTGAGGCAAGGTTGATACACAGGTAGGGAGAGTGAGTAGAGAGAACGATGATGAGGTAGAGAGAGAGATAGAAATAAGGTGAGATGAGGAGATGTATTAGAGAGAATTGGATAATGCGGTGAGGTAGAGAGGGTGAATAGATGAATAGAAATAGAAGGCGGTCCACAGAGAGATGAGAGTGAGGGAGAAAGAGAAAACTGGTAATGAGAAAGAAAAACTTTATGGGTATGGAAATGGGGTAGCAAGAAAAGAGTAAGGTGTGGACAGTAGTGAAGTAGGATGAACAGAGGGATGAGATAGTGAACTAATTGGTAGATTTAGAGGTTGGGCAGTGAGAGAGAGGTGAGGTTGAAGGATTTTAAGTAGTGAGTGATGTAAGGTTGCATGTAAAATGAAGAAGAGCGAGGTGAGGCTGAAAGTGGGGTGAGAGAGAGCGGTATAGGAAGAGAAAAAGGTGATGTAAAGAGAAAAGGCATACCTTGGTCAGATGACAATGTGCTGCAGTTTCCTTTACACTATTTAAAACTAGTGTTACTTGATTTCGCTTTACTTAAATCTATTCACTTAGGTTCTGATTTAGAGGTTGGAGGATAGGTTAATCCGTTACAAATGTGACAGATATCCTCTCCGCCTTATTACATGTGCCATAGAATATAATGCACTTGTAATAAGGCAGACAGACTGTGATGGAGTAACCAGTCCAGCAACCTCTAAATCCGGCGCTCAGTTCTTTAGAGCTATGTAGCTGTTTTCCAGTTCATATTTTTTACAGTTTGTTACTCATTTTCCTTGATACAACTGCTATCTTACATTAACTTACAGGACCTAAATATAATTCCCACTCGGGCCAAATCAGCCTTTCATTCTCTGCAGCGCAAAACAAGACCTGTTACTTACATTTATGCAAAACTTAAAAGAGCTGCATAAAAAAATTATCATCTCATTCTGCTTTTCATCTGAAAAGTATTTAATCGATTTTGAGATGTGTAAGTAGCCAGATTTGTATACTTACAACTCTCTGAATGGGGATGTTATGTAGTGATTTTGTATACTTACAACTCTCTGAATGGGGATGTTATGTAGTGATTTTGTATACTTACAACTCTCTAGATGCGGATGTTATGTAGTGATTTTGTATACTTACAACTCTCTAGATGCGGATGTTATGTAGTGATTTTGTATACTTACAACTCTCTAAATGGGGATGTTATGTAGTGATTTTGTATACTTACAACTCTCTGAATGGGGATGTTATGTACTGATTTTGTATACTTACAACTCTCTGAATGGGGATGTTATGTAGTGATTTTGTATACTTACAACTCTCTAAATGGGGATGTTATGTAGTGATTTTGTATACTTACAACTCTCTAAATGGGGATGTTATGTAGTGATTTTGTATACTTACAACTCTCTGAATGGGGATGTTATGTAGTGATTTTGTATACTTACAACTCTCTGAATGGGGATGTTATGTAGTGATTTTGTATACTTACAACTCTCTAAATGGGGTTGAACAAGTACCACAAACATAACACAGGATGAGGAGTAGGTTATAACAAGCAAACATGGGCTGTTGTAGTGTGCATAATTGCCACAGCCAATATGTGCTTACATTCTACAACAGCCCACTTCAGAATTTCATCGATCACTGCTTAGTAAACACTACATGCTTACTTTTTTTGGCGAGGTAATCAAATACTCTTTGCAAACAACGTAGATGAATTTAGCACAGTGTACGAAATGAGATTCTAGCACTGAAATGTTTTATTCATAATGATTTCTTTCCTACAGCAGTGCTTATTGCTATAGTAGTTTAGATATGTTCCATTTTGTGTGCCTTTGAGTGCAGCTTAAACCTCTCAATATTCCCCTATATATGTGTCCAGACATTACTTTATGTTTCCATCCGTTGAGCTGATCAGCTGTTCTTGCTAAAGCGATGGTCTAGAGGTAGCTTTTCAGAGGATAGATTGTTCACCTGATACTAGTGCTTATCAAAAGCACCTAATAGCACTATCTCAAATGAAAATAATGTTGCTTCTTTCTACAGTTTTGCATCCTAAGATTGCATTCAATCTTGAAAAAACCTCCTCTGTATAGCCACTGAAACTGAACTTGTCTTAAAATTACAGATTATTGCCTCTCCTTTTTATTTTCAAATTAACCTCCCATTACCATCCTCTTCGTGCCTCCTCTCTGAGTACAGCCTACTTTAAGTTATATGCTTATATGCATGTGCGCCTTAATCCCTATTATTGCATCTCCTCACATTGCCCACACCTCACCTAAAAGATCAGAACCTCTCTTTTGAAAGTCAGACCCTGCAACCTAACTATACCTAATCTCCTGTAGCTTTTCTATTAATATTGCCAACCAGTTGCATGAATTCTCACACCTCCACCCACTAACGATCATACCCAACTCCTATTCATTTATTTTACAACATAGAAACTAGAGTAAATGAATTGAATGGCTTCCGTAAGAGCCCATGGCAAATCCTGAATAACCACTGAAAAAACCCACTAACCTTTGGTTCTCAAGCAGTGTGCTGCTTGCTGTAAACCATTTCAACACCTCATCAGGGGAATTATGCACTAAATAAACACAATTATAATACAAGACATAACCATCCTGGTAAATACTGGTAGCGTAACACCCAGAGATCTCGTAGTCAATTGTACCTCATACAGACCGCATAAGAATTTCCTTATACTGATTGACACTCTCACACTCATGTAAACTGCTACAGGTCATGTCCATCAACTAGTACTGCACCAGTCCGCAGCAATAAACCATCCATCACCAACTTAACAAGCATACACCACTGAAGAGATCTGCCACATGCTGCTGGCCAACTGAGGACTTAATTTAGTCTACCACTACAAGCACCAACAAGCTTCATACTATGACCACTTGTTGACATCTCACAATGACAGTCAAAGTATGATATTACCAAAGTACATCCCAACAGATCCCTCTACCATGGCTTCCCACAACCTATGCTTGCCAGAACCATAAACCCTAACCAAAATATCTTAGAATGGACATGCTAGTGCAGTAACCAGCTAAGTGGACTAGGAATATAAGAAATATCATAAAGGGACCTGCAGAGCTGCTTAGAGTTGCCAGCTTACTGAAAATCATAAACTGGGTGCCTGCCTCTCACACTTCTTCATACATCACACTGCTAAGCGATTTGTCCCATGAGATGACAGCTACACCATGGTGATCATCAGCCACAACTTCGGAAACACTTTCCACAAAAGATTAAAACAAAGGCAAGACACTTCCAGCCACTCACCTTACACGGTGTAGCATGCTACCTATGTAGGCAAGTGCTTCAGTGCTTCACAGAGGGGTAGTATGCACTATTTAACTGGTGAAATACAATGCAATACAATAAGGGAGAGACGGAATAGCTGGCAGTAGACGAATGGCTGTCTAAGAAAGGAGATTACAGGGCTGTGGGGAAAGTTGATGTTGGAGGTACATATAAAAGAGATAGTAAAGGACTGGACAGATGTACAGAGCCTGGAGGAACAACAGCAGAAAAATAAGCAGAATTGGGTTAGAGGTTAAGAGCCGTACAGTAAATGGATGGGATTGAAGTACAGGGCACGGAAGAGCACGAGGATGAGAGAGGAGAAAAAAGGTGTGCTGGGGAGAGCTGGAGAGCTTCATTGTATAAGCGGTTCTTATTAAAAGGAAATGTTATATATTGTCCCATGTCTTGCCTCTACTTCATGATACAATATACCTGCCTGTTTGGTATATCTTCTCATGTCTTAATCTTTTGTGCCACATTTATAGCACTGCTCAGCAGTTCTGGTAGAAAAGCGAAATAATAAATAATAAAAAATATGTGCCCAGAGATGGCACGCCGCGTGTGAATGGTGGCATAGAGTTAGGGAGGTGTTAGAGACGAGAAAGGAAGGAAGAGTTAGCTCTGGTCTATGCTGGTCTCGCTGCTGAGAACTGTCGAAGAAACGTTGCTCTGATGCGAGAGATGAACTGCATTTCAAATGTTTCCTTTGTATTATATGCACTTAGTGATTCTCCTTTTGGTTATATTCAAAATGGCTGCCCTCCCTGTGGAGAGGGAGAGAACAGGGCCTTCTTGCTCCTGCGAACAATACAATAATGCATGTTTACCCAGAAGCAACAGAAAGAAAGCTTCTCTAAATGCTCAGATTTCCAGCTCGTTCTTGACACTAATGGTCTCCTCTTCAATCCCAGTCTCTGGCCTAAAATCTCCACGGTGGCAGCATCCCCTCCATGGGACTTCGGGACTGAATCCCTAGGAAGGAAGCATGTTTATCTTGTAACACCGCCACTGGATACTACAACAACAAAACAAGACCATCGGGTCTTTCTCCTGCGAATAAAGCGAAACTGTTTGCAGAGCTGGTTGGATTACGACTTTTGGAAAAACAGACACTAAGGGGCATATTTACTAAGAAGTGACAGAGTGTGGCATTAGCCTCCCTGGCTTAATGCCGCACTCCGGCACTTCTGAAACGCAGGGCTGCACCATATTTACAACAATACGGTGCAGCCCTACGTTTCGGCCTGAGCTCGCGCTAAATTTAACAGCCTAGCGCCAACGCAGACACCCTTGCACAATAGTGCAAGGGTGTCAGCGTTGAGGGGAAGATTGTTTATGTGCAGGAAGGTCTCCCTTCCTGCACATAAACAATCTTTAAATGGCGTTTTGTAACGTCTGTGTGCTGCTTAATGCAGCACACATAGAAAATGCAAAACATCATTTTTTTTAAATGATTGTGGGAGCCCTTCCTGCACATAAACAATCAATGGCGTTTTGCTGTTATGTGTGCTGCACAATGCAGCACACATGGAAAAGGAGAAAAAAAGCAAAGCATTTCCCCTCATTTCACCTGTTTAAGACCAGGTTTTCCCTAGTCTTAATTTTGGCGCTGCCTCCTATTTACGCCACTCTTGTAAATAGTAGCAGCATCAAAATTAATGGGTGTTCTGTTGGAACACCCACCGCAACACCCATTGCCCTCCCCTTTCACGCTAAGTACAGCGTGAAAGGGTGCCTTATTTACAAGGCAGTGTTAAGTGTGGCTTAATGCTGCCTTGTAAATAAGGCAAAGCTTCTATTGCCATCACAATGCCTGAAAAAGTGACGTTGTGGTGGCAATAGGGGCTTGTAAATATGCCCCTAGGTTAATGAGAATCATGTATGCAGGTATTTAATAAAGCTTTTACCCTAGATTATCCACATCATAATGTGTGTGAGAGAAGTACGTGTACATAAAATATGGGAGTGCCCTAAGGTACAGTGACCACACACCCTAACTGAACTTTGTGAAAGAGGTGAATCCAGACAGTGACAACTCACAGAATATTTCAAAACTAACGACAAAAACACATATGAAAATGTCAGTCGCATATTGGAAATTATAATACCAGACCAGGACAAGTGAATGGAAAGAACAAGCTCTGTCATTGTTTAATTCAAGACTAATTCCAGTTGACTGCCCTAAAGGGATGATTAGTCCAGTCGTGTAACATTAACTCAGTAGACTCCTTTTTATGTTGTTCATATGAGTTATTCAACTTAAACATCTGATTGTGCTCAGGTTTTAATATTCACTTAGCAGCATGTCTGAAAGGGGGCCTAAAAAACTTTACAGACCACATATCGTCAATGATTTTCTGACTTGCCACTTGGTGGGCAGATTCTGTACTGGCAGGAGAACATTTTTTATATAATTTTTAGTATATCCCGAAATACATTTTCCTCTGATTATGTCACTTGTGTACTTATTTATTTTACCTATGGACTTTGTATTGGGGCCCAAATTACCTTAATTCTAATAGGGATGCCAAAACGTGTTTGTATTATCTTCTGCATGGCATGTGGAAAGAGGCACTTGGGAGGTCTCATGCAAACAGAATTTCCAGTCACAAGGGGTCAAACAGTTAGTAGTGTTTCATTTTTTTACTTCTTTGTCTTTCCCCACATGTTGACTATTAAATGTAAAAATAATCAAAGACCCTTCTGTTTCTTTGCGGCAAGAGCTATCACTAGAAGATCCTTAAGCCTTTCGAAATGATTAAGCATCATTTCTAATTTTTTTAGGAGAACAAACACCTCTTTGAAGATCAAGATAGGTTTTTGACTGATATTGGAGCCCTATTTATGCTGTTAAAAGTTTTTTTTTTTTTTTTTTAACGAACACAATATATTTGATTGTTGGTTTAACCGTCTATTTCGGAATGTTGCTGAGCAGCGTATAAAATGTTTTAAGAGCCTTCCTACTGCTGAGCTGTGGAAGAAGGTATACTGATACGCTCTGGGAGGAGCTAATGACAGTGGTGGCTCCTCCACAATGGCGGAGGAGCGTCGCCCCACTGCCTTCAAGCAGGAAAAGAAAGAAAATGTCCTCCTGCTGCTGCAGCTTGTGTAAGGGGGTGGGGCAGGGCGGGGCTGAAGAGCAGGAGAGGATGGTACAACCCTCCTAAGTGCGCAATGACTGCTCTGGTCAGCCCTCTCGGGCCGCTCAAACCAGTCATGCGCACTTTCAGTGTTCTCCATGCAGGCTGCATTACAGCCTGCGTGGAGAACATGCCCACCCCTCCAGCCCCTGGCTGCATGCTATGTCATGGTGCTCAGACCAATCACAAGGCTGCATTGCAGCCTTGTGATTGTCAGGGGAGCCTGTGTGCCGGGTGCTTCCTGTTCCTGGAAGATGAGAGCAGGAGCAGAGACGCGGGACCCGCCGGGAAGGTAAGTGTTTTTTTTTTTTGTGACCCCCCCGTGACCCTCTATATCCCCCAGCACCCACGCCCCGCCACCTGGGAGCCGTGCCAGCCACCACTGGCTAAAGATCAATTCTTCTTCCTCAAAATGCCTGATTATCACCCATCTGTCCTTTGAGTTTCTGACTCTTGAGGGAGTTAAGGCCAATAATTGGCATTGGCACTTAGATTGACAAGACCTTCGTGGCTAGTAAGGCCTTTGGAATGTTGCGGTATATGCAGTGGTTCTGTGTAGACCCTTTCTAATGTCTGCTGCTTGTCGGAACTGTGCAGGAGCATCAGATTGCATATGCACAAGAGCCCTTTGGGTGGGTCTAAAACAAACTGAAATCCAGAACTTTGACTCTTTTCTTGATATAATTATTGAATCTGTTTATCTACATGTCATGTTTTCCAGATCAAAAGATTTACAAAACGTCACTGAGGGATATTTATCATATGGAACCTTCCTACTATTTGCTTATATTAGATCACATTATTTACTTAGTTTGGTATTATACGATGTTTTAGGAATTCCAAACATTTTCCCAGGAGCCAAAAGTATGGTCTGTAGTGTGACTGAGGTCCGTATTGATTCTGCCAGGGTGGGCTTGAGGGGGTTAAACATGCAAATGGTGTGGACTGTGAATCACAGAGTTATTTTAGGAGTTATATTCCACACTGCCCTCTTCTAAAGTATGCCCCTTGTTTCTATATTGAGATAGGTCTGACAATACATTGAATTTATTCAGTGTGCTTCCTGTGTTTTGCTGTAGGCGAGTAGCTATCATTCTACCATCCCTTCGAGTAAGTACTTCTGCACGCTATTACTACCTTTGGAAAGTCAACTGTGCAAAAGTGGTAACTCGTTTATTGACATGGAATAAGATGGTATCTTAGGCTTCACAGTCTCTTCCTACTTTTACTTTCTTCTTTGCAAATATTAGGGGTGCCTAGAAACAGACTCAGTTAGAGTGGTGAGTATGATAAAAACCCTAGTATGATCCCCACCATGATGGGCAATATACTAAAGCGGGCAGTCAGAAACACCCAACCACGACTTCTAGATGTTTTCCATTGGGAAGGTTTAAGTTATGGTGCTGGGAGACTTGACATCTAATCCTGGCTTTACCACTTTGCCTGGCGTATGGTGGTAGTGAACACTGTATTAAAATCAGGGAAGGGTCAACAGTTTTTTGGCATTTCTTTGGTGGGACCAGTCCACAAGCCTCCCCATCGAAACTACTTCCACCACAGTTATTGCACAGTGACCTCTATAGAAACTATGGAACCACACGTTTTTAATCCTGGCTTCCTCATGTGACCAAATTGTGTACTCTTTGGCAATCATAGGATGTACTGAGCATCAAACTTAATGCTGGTATTGCGTGTTAAGAGAACAGGAATTGGACTCAATAGATATTTGATTTTACTCACGGAGGAGACAGCATTGAGTCTCATAGTTCACAAATGTGATGTAGTGCAGAAGTTATGGACCTTGAAACAAGCAGTACAGTACTGCAGCTTTGGTGCTCATACTTCACCAAATTGTTTGACCTTGTGAAAATTATGTCCTCCCTACGCCTTTATCGCTATGTCTGCCACTATGTGACAACAATAAATAACAAATGAAATATTCCCAGGATAGGCCCCCAGCACAGAGTTATTGATGAATTTGTAGTATCCTGTCCTTGTTAATGTTATGCCATTTTCACCACCTGCTCAGCCAGTGTGTTTGTGCTGTATACATAATGGAATGTTGCAGTGATGATGCGCTTCGGAATGTTGGGAGCCTGTGAGGAGAAGTCACAGTTGAGATTGGACTGAGCAGCATGCTGGCTGATCCTGGTGGGGCTGATCTACATATCCTGTAACTTACAATAAAACATCTTGAACCACATCTTGCCTGATGGGTTATATCTATCCGTGTATATTTATCTTTTGCTTCCTCTTTTACTTCCACCTATCTTTCTGCTCTCTCCTCTTTGTTCACTTCATGCATTTATTCAGCTGCTCTTGTGTTCCTCTCATTTATTTCCTTTTCCTGGTTCATCTTGTTTTAGTTTCTTTCAGGTAACCATATTATGCTTCTGTTATATAAGAAAGGGGGATATGTAGTATTCTGTTCATGTGAATGTCCTGCCATTATCTCTCCCCCTGCTCAGCCAGTGTGAATGTGTTGTGTGCTGCATGGAATGTTGGAGTGATGATGCGTATTGGAATGTTGGGTGCCTGTGAGGTGAAGTGTGACAGTTGGAGAATGGGCTGAGCAGCATGCTGGCTGCTCCTGGTGGGGCTGATCTACATATCCCATCCTCGTCGCCAAATAATTGTAGTAACGAGGTCCAAGCAGGCAAGATGTGGTTCAAGATGTTTTATTGTAGTAAGTTACAGGATATGTAGATCAGCCCCACCAGGAGCAGCCAGCATGATGCTCAGCCCAAGCTCAACTGTGACTTCTCCTCACAGGCTCCCAACATTCCAATACGCATCATCACTGCAACATTCCATTATGTACACAGCACAAACACACTGGCTGAGCAGGTGGTGAAAATGGCATAACATTAACAAGGACAGGATACTACATATCCGCCTTTCTTATATAACAGAAGCAATTAAGATGGTAAGCTGAAAAAGGAGAACCATAAATGAGGAAAGAATAAGAGAAATACAGAAACCGCATAAACGATGCAAAGAAGTGAACAACAAGAAGGGAGCAGAAAGATAGGTGGGAGTAGAAAAAGAGGAAGCGACAAATGAATAAACAGTTAAATATAACCCATACTCCCCTTCTATAAATAACAACAGAAAAAAAATTGAAAGATACGGAAAAGGAAAACAACGAAGAAAGATAGACGTGAAAGCACCAAAGACTACCCCCGAACACACCTACTGGCCAGACAGGCATGCGAGGAGGCATGACATAGCACAAAACAACAAAACACTGGATGTACATCCAGACACACAAAGTGGCGAAGGAAGAGTATCCTCCTAGGGAAGGAAGAACAAGAAACGCACTACGATAAGGGAAAGACAGAGGACAAAGAAAGACCAACAACAAGAATCCACGGATGACAAGAAAAGAAGACATCACGAGGAGAACTGAAAAAGCGAGAAGATGAGGAGAAAATACAACAAGATCACTCATACTTCCCCGTTATCATATAGACATTGTAATATAATATAAACATAACATTGCATTCCAAAATTGACAATGAAATATAATGAAAGCATAACGTTGAGAAAAATAACAACAAATGGGACAGAGACCCATGAGACACACCCTATGTAAGGATAAAGACGTACACAACGTATGTGAAAATGGGACAAAACCCATAACCAACCCCTACCCCGAGGAAAAGGAGTGAGGAGCTACTGTGAAAGGGACTAAGACCCATGAAAAGAAAGCCCGTGTAAGGACAACCCCATGAAGAGGTGACATACTGTGAAATGTAGTAATGGGACTATAACCCAAACGACACACCCTGTGTGGGGTAACAGTATAAGAGAAGATTGGACTGAAGCCCATGACCTACCCCGAGACGTAAAGGAGGTTAGCTACAGTAAATGGGACTGAACCCATAACCTGTCCCTAAGAATAGGGATGGTTAGCCAATGCAAAAGGGACTAACACCCATGACTCGATGCCCTGAGAGATGGGAACCATAAGTAGCCCATGAAGGCAAGTGTATTGAGAGCAAATGGGGCTAAAACCCATTGCCATCCCCATGTAGGGAAGAATAAAATGTAGATTGCACACATGTACAATGAAACAATGAACCCCTGAAGGTGTGTACCCAGAGTCCATGTATGTAAAATGTTGAGCCCAACAAAACCCACCATACAATCCCATGGAGGATAAGAGTGAGAAAGACAGTAACTTCATGAAATGTACTACAAGCCAAAACATAGATGCATATGGTAAAATCACAACCATTCATAAAACAGGCTTAAATTGCAATTCACATTAACATTTCATTTGATGACAGTTACAGCTATTTGTGTGCGTGTCACTGTATCCATGTGACACACACAAGTGTTTGAACAAACACACTTAGAAGATATAGCCCGGAGCGGACTAGTGAGTTTCTTGTGCACAGACAGGTAAATGTGGAATGAAAAACTACTGATCACCCGGGTTAGGGCTGTCTGACTCAAGTTTATAATGTACTCACGCAAATTACCCCACGTCCATGTAAACACCATTTTAATGTTCCTGAGAAGTGCCAGAGTCCCACAGGAAACAAAGAAACAACTATGGGGTGAGCACCGAAAGATGACTAGATGCCGCTGGAGGATGGCGCTTTATCCGGTACCTGTAGTAGTTAACGGTGAGCTTGTCACTTGAATACAGAGAGAACACAGGTTTCCACTGTCCAGTGTGCAGTCATAAGACAGCATGCGTCGAGGACGAAAAGAAACCTATAGTGCACACATTTATGGAGACCTCTGAAGATTTGAGACCGACGTCATATTATGCACAGACTTGCCACACATTATGGTAACTCAGAAGTAAGACAAGCAAGTCGACTGTCACCATGCAGCTAAACGAAAACGTTCAACAAGTAAACGCTGCCACGATCATGTTCCTTTAACTTTTCTTCAAACATGGAGTAAAGCTTCCACTCTAAGACCCCATTTACAGTCGGGTACATGCACCATACGAAGAGAAGAGAGAGTACCTGTAGCATCACGGTGCTCCACAAAACCATCCACTGACGAACTAGAAGTGAAGAAGATCAACCGAACTTCACACCGCAAAGTTCCTGCTCAGCTCAAACCGTCAACAAACTTTATTGACACGACACGAACGTGGTTGGCACATTTCAAAGATACGTGGAATCCCTGCAGCCTCCAATCCAAAGATGGCGGCACGCTATCACGCCAGCACCGGGTGGCTCACGGCGTGAACGTGCGCCCAACATTGCCGCACAGCGAGGCTGGATCCTCACCAGAAGAAACAGGGCAGGATCGTCATCGAAGAAGACTTAAAGATCCTCGTGCAGGTAAGAGCGCACAGACTGTGCATGGCACGCGCCTCTATTTTCAAAACTGCAGCGCTGCCGTTAAACTGCCAAGAGACTAGGGGAGTTGCCCAAGATTAAAACGATAATAAAAAACAAAGATTGTCTCACCCCCTTAAAACCACAGCATCAGCCGGAATTAAAGATCCTCTCATTGGTGCTCTTATGTCTATCTGCTACTTGTTTTTTCTTATCCCACTTATCGTATTCTTTTCTGTTGAAATTTATTAGAAGGGGAGGATGGGTTATATCTATCCGTGTATATTTATCTTTTGCTTCCTCTTCTTTTACTTCCACCTATCTTTCTGCCCTCTCCTCTATGTTCACTTCATGCATTTATTCAGCTGCTCTTGTGTTCCTCTCATTTATTTCCTTTTCCTGGTTCATCTTGATTTAGTTTCTTTCAGGTAACCATATTATGCTTCTGTTATATAAGAACGGGGGATATGTAGTATTCTGTTCATGTGAATGTCCTGCCATTATCTCTCCCCCTGCTCAGCCAGTGTGAATGTGCTGTGTGCTGCATGGAATGTTGGAGTGATGATGCGTATTGGAATGTTGGGTGCCTGTGAGGTGAAGTGTGACAGTCGGAGAATGGGCTGAGCAGCAGGCAGGCTGCTCCTGGTGGGGCTGCTTCACAAGAACTCTAAAACCTGTAACTTACTTCAATAAATCATCTTAAACTACATCTTGCCTGTTGGACTTCATTACTACAGAATTATTATAATGTAATCATAATTTGATGGGTAAACAGACAAAAGTTGAAAGGTGACCACTTGGACAGGCACTGCCCGTGTTTATTGAATTAATAAAACACACTATTTGTTTCGTTTTTTTTAAGATAGATACTAAATCCAATACAGCAGAATAAACACAGGACTGGTACATGGATCAAGGGCAATGTGATTCATGCAACGCAACAATTTAGAAAACCTTGTTTCGATGGGAAAAATACATCAGGCCACTGAGCAAAGGAACTAAATGAAGTCACCATATAACAAGTGGTTTAGAGTTCTAAAAGTGGCTGTATAACATACACAGGTCAGAGACCATAAATCTGCCTACATAGCAATATAGCATTGATATTACATAATTCAGAAATACTACAAATTGTTACCATCAAGCTGGAGAACATAGGACCAACCTGCGAAAAAGAAAGGGGACAGAGATAGAGGAGAGAAAGAGAGAACGACATAGGAAGACATAGCAGCCATATGGAACAGGCTGAAAAGTGCCCAACATTGCAATTAATCACTCATACTTGTCTTATATGGGACTTGGCTCCCGAATAAAAGAGTCTAGCGTTTTGCAAATTTTCTGCGACATCCCAGGGTTACCATAAGCCGCATCTGGGAGCATTGTGAACTCCTACGGTAAGTGAAATGAAATTTGTACTTGTAAAGCGCACCCATACCCCCAAAGGGGTGTCCAGGCGCTGTACGCATACCACTGTGGAACCCTTCCTGGCTTTTCCCTGTGAAATGTCCACTCCTGGGCACCCCCAGGGTGAAGCCAGGCATCCCAGCGCTGTTGGGGCCGTTGTGGAGATTAAGCAAGCTATTGCCCAGAGTTGCAGAGTGGGACCCATGATTAGAATAGGCACCGAGGCGAGAATTATCAGGTCCGAGGAAATTGAGCCCAAGACCCGCCGAGGCAGGAATTGAACCCTGGTCCCGGGCAAGATCTCTGCATTAGGGTCTGCCGCTCTAACCATTGAGCCACACTTCTCCACAGTAACCCAGGCCTACCATGTATGAAATGAAACATGATTTCCAGTCAATGAGAGCGACTTTGATTACAATCAATAAGAAATGAAGGAGGGCTAAGTCCAGATCTGAGAGCGGGGGTGGACTCTGGGCAGCATGTGCACCAAGAATAATGGGAAAATCTAGTGCAATGTTAACATCAAAGATTTTGCTCAGCTGGTTAGCAATCTGGTCCCAGTTATGGGTAAGCCACTTACAGCCAAAAACTTATGTTCATGGTCACCACATTTTATCTTGCAAGACCGGCAGATATCTGAATCATAGAGTTTTCAGTTTGAATAATTTATCCAATAGAGAAAATGTGACTCAAATAATTTAGTTTGAGGTAACGAAGGGATAGGTCTCTTCTGTAGGGCATGAGTACCAATTATCACCCAAGTATCTGATGATGGGGTTTCCCTGTCTATCTTATGGAAATCCTTAGACCATTTGGTCTGAATAGGAAGGAGAGAAGTGTTAAAAGAGGTGTGCAGTGAAGATGACCATTTAGAGTCAGCATGTGCCATAATAGACACTGGTTGAGGAAACTGACCAGAAGAGGTGGATGAAGAGGGCCTAATTTGGAGATCTTTCATTTAATTGTCAAGAAATAATAAAAATCCAAGTGGGATAGAGAAAATGTGCGTTTGAAGAGACGCAAAAGGCCCATTTCCAAGTACAGGTCAGCAATCGGATTAATATCTTTAGGCATGCAGATAGGCCCAATAGTATTAGGTGATATGGGGCCAGATGTATCAACATTGTATTTTGCGAGTCCTTAATAGCGAATTTTACCGATTCTCTATTATGGACTCGCAAAATGCAATGTATGTAGGTTTCGCAAATAAAATTGCGATTCCTACGCATTCCTTATTTGCGACTCGCAAATTGCGAGTCGCAAATAAGGAATGACTTCCCATTCATTTCTATGGGCCTAGAGGCCTAGAGGCCCATAGGAATGAATGGGAATTGCATGCGCAATTTGCGAGTACCCAATAGGTACTCGCAAATTGCGCATGCAATTTCAAGGGTGCAAGGGGGCCAAAAGGACACCCTGTTGCACCCCTGAAATATGCATGTGTGCACATGTCGCACATACATGCCCTAAGGGCATGTATGTACGCCACATGGCACCTAGAAAAATGCAAAAAAGTGCATTTTTCTAGGAATTTTCAAATTACCACCAACCTGAAGTTGGTGGTAATTTGCGATTCCTTAAAGCCAGGTCACAATATTTTTTTGCTTCCAGCATTGCATTTAAGGGATAGCAAATTGCGATTCCCTAAATGCATTCGCAAAATAGGTCATCACAAAAATTGCGGTTCCCTATTTTGCGAATGCCTTTTCAGATGATACATCCCAAAAGGCTTTTTACCGTTCGCAAACGGGCCAATTCTGCTAATTGGCCTGTTTGCGAACAGTAAAACGCTTGATACATCTGGCCCATGATCTCTTATTCTTCCATATAGACTTTTGAATAAAATTATAGAAGTCACCAGCCAGGTGCTTATCCACCAGTTTTAGGGCTTTCATGGTGTCCAAAATAATTTTGACGAGAGTGAGCAAGATTCAAGGTGGACATGCCCATGGTTAAGGAGGCAGGTAAAAGAATAAAGAGAACAGAGAGATTGTTCAATCAGCAACCAGGGTAGCTTTTTATCAGAATCCCAGGAAAACCAGCAAGCACTTTGAGTTGCCAGAAATGCAGTTTGATAGTCAAACCAGGCCATCACAGAAGTAGCAGCCGAGAGAAAATCCTGCACAATCCCTGACGTAAATCAACCCTATTATTTTAAGAACAACTTAAATTGAACATAGTGCTTCAACGGACACACTCCCAACAATATAAATCACAAACGTTCTAGAGCACACAACGAGCACAAATAAGAAACAATGTACATATCATTCAAAAAAATGTTTTAGATAGTCAAACCAATTAGGAAAAGTGCAACCGCCTGCACTTTAATTCCAGTGAAGTTTTCTATAGAAAATTATAGGTTTATTTTATTCCACAGGAAAGCAAAGGAAATGTTATCTATGGTGGAGAAGGTGAAAGATGTACAGAAAGCATGCATGATAAGAAATTAACTAAAGAGGGTACCATGATTTTCAAGGTTTCCAGCCGACCCCACATGATGTGTTTACACGACCATGTTGTTAAAAAAATCCCTAATTGTATCCACAGTTTTTTTGTTCATTGTACGAAACAGTGTCAGTAAAGTCATGACTAAACCAGATGCCCAAATATTTAATGTCTTTTGACTGCTATAGTAAACTTGTGTTCCCAGCACAAGAAGGGTGGCAATGTATGTTAAGGGGTAGAGATTCAGTTTTATTTACATTCAACAGGTAGCCTGAGAATCTAGTGAAGGTCTGGATAACACTGAGAATGGTCAGGATAGCAGAATCAGGGCTTTCTTTGAAATTCAATATGTCATCAGCATAAGCGGCGGTTTTAAAACAGGAATTATTAAAGAGAATGCCTTTGATTTCAGGAGAGTTATTTAATACAAGGAGCAACAAATCTGTAGTGAGAAGGGAAAAAAGGGAGGACGAAGGGCATCCCTGACGAGTTTCTTGTTGCAACATGAAGGAAGCAGGCGTAGAGCTGCTAATTATAATCTTTGCTGAAGGGTTAGCATAGAGGGCCATAACCATCTTTGTAAAAACAACAACCAAGATTGTATCGGAGTAAGACCGCTTCAAGATAAGGCCAAGTGGCCTTGTCAAAAGCCTTGGTGTCCAGTGCTAAAGCAGCTGCCGCAGGAGACTGGCTCAGAGAAGCTTTTTCAATAATGTGGCAAAACGAATGGCTATTGTCACTGGCTAATCGGTCCTTCACAACACCAGACTGCAAAACATGCATTTACGTTTGGCCCGGATCTTGGCATATATATTTGCTTCCATATTAATCAGCAAAACCGGTCTAATCCATATTTGTCGATGAAATAGGACTAAAATTCTTAGGAACTGAATGATCCTTACCGACTTTTGGAATGACAACGATGATAGCCTCAGCTGCAGTACCGGGAACTTTGCCGGAAGAGGGGGAGTGATTAAGGACCTCCTCTAGAATTGAAGTGGAAGTTTTGTAGAAACTAATGGACAAACCTTCCGGTCTAGAACCTGTCCCGCCCAGAATAAGTTTGATAGCCTCGAAGATCTTGCGTTTCTCTATTGCTTTATTGAATTTGAGTTTATCAGCCTCTGAAATAGACTATAGTGACAGAGAGTTAAAACATTTGAGCCAGGATTTTTGGAAGTGTGTGTTGACGGAGTGTGGAGGGATGCATAAAAGCTTTTGAAAGCATCTAAAAATTCAGCTTATTTGACTATATCTGAACCATAAGGGTCTTCGATAGACAAGATTAGCTTAATATTTTGTTTGAATTTTTACTAATCGGCTAGTGATTTCCCTGATTTATTGAGGTAAAAACTTTTTCTCTCTCTGCATGCACCCATAGGTGCGCGTTTGGTGATAATCATGTTGTATTCATATTTAAGAAGCTTGAGAGTAGCAGGAAGAGAGTGAGCACTTGAGGAAGTTCCTGAACATCAGAGACCTGTTCCAATATTTTGGGATTCATACGCCAAGAACGACCTTTCAAGTGTGGTGGGGCAATTCGCAGCTTGATGGAATTAGTGGCGTGATCCAAACTCACAATTGGTTCAATAGAGGAAGATAATGTTTCATGGAAGAGTCGACCAATATTTAATCAATTCTTGAAAAGGTATTATGTGGGGGTGAGAAAAAAGTGAAGTTACTACCTGTAGGGTTATATAATCTCCATATGTTTATCAGGCAGTGAGAAGTGCATAAGGAGTGCATACCTTTTTTTTAGGCACTTTGAGGTCTTTATTTACAGGCCAATTGTCTGTAAAGAATGGAGTCCATGGCGAGCTTGAAGTCTCCTCCAAATACAGTAACTGCTGTCCGAGGAAGGGAAGCTAATTTGGAGTGCAGTGCCGACCAATATTGTGGAGTATTGCTATTAAGAGAATAAATGTTAACAGCATATTGTTCCACCTCGCCGCACTGTAATCGGGTAATCAACAATCTGTCATCAATCAATCATTGTCTTCCTCCGATGCAATTATGGAAAACCCTGATTTTTTTTTAATTAAGGTGATTGAGCCATTTTTCTTTGAGGAGGCTGCAGAGCATGTCAAGTCCTGAACCCAGCATTTTGCATAGACAGTACCTCCTTGTAGTGTATGTTCATTTTTTGTAAAAACACTAGGGCCTAATTACGACTTTTGGCAGAGCGGTGGCAGAGCCACCGCTACGCCAAAGGTCGCTGCCACCCACCCTTCAGATTACGACCAATTTTGTGGTCTGATGAGCGGGTGGCATGGCGGTCCCGCTGCGGAGCATCTTTCAAAGGCGGCGGTGTCTTTGAAAGAGGCACCGCAATGGGAATGCCACACAGTGTTCCTGCACGGTATGGACTCAAAAGTCCTTGCCGTGCAGGAACCTGGGTGCATGCAAACTGGGGGGCACATGTGGGCACAGGGGGCCCTGTCGGGCCTCTTTGTTTCAGCACCGCCAGCCTTTTCATAGAGGAAAGACCTCCATGAAATTGCTGGCTGTCCTAAAACTTGTAATTTGCATGGTGGTGCTGCAGCGGCACCACCTGCATATTACATAGCCCCTAACCGCAGCACCACCGCCAGGGAATGGCGTTTCAATTACGGTCTGACTGCCCAAGTCGTAATAGGGCAGTCGGACTGCCGGTGCGGCGATGGCTGGACCGCCACCGCCGCACCACCACGGGTCTGGCGGTCCTTGAACGGCCAGACTCATAATTGGGCTCCAAGTCACCCTTGAGGTTGCTACAATAATCAGGGATCTTTTTGCATTTCACAGGATCGTTCAGACCTTTGGTAATGAGAGCAATCCCTTGCAAATTAGACATAGTGACACGGTTACCCAATCAGATTCCGAGAAAGGTAGAGTATGATATGTTAAGATCGGGATGAAAATTGAAAACAAAGAAATAAGAGAGCTAAGCCACATGACTGCCAGAAAGCCCATTAAGAGAAAAAGTGAAAAATGACAAGATTACAAAAACACGAACAGAGAAGAAATACCATCCACATAGCAGGAAATGGAAAGGTGAAGAGAGGTAGAAAGGAATACATTCAGGGAAAAAGCCAATCCGAAAACAAAAATGGGAAAGTCCCAAAGAGACAAGGTCACCTGGCAGGACTTTGGTGGGACCCACTCGTAAGGAGCTCCTCCACAGTATAACAATACAAAGAACCTAATAAACACAGGAGGTTCATAACAATCGATTGCAGCAGTGAGCAATTAAACACAACTGGCAAACTAAAAGATAAACATTATGAACATGTACCAAACAACATACCTGAAATATCATACGTGAGCTCAGAGAGATAACTATGTAATAAGATCAAGTATAAGGCCAATGCTTAGAGACAACAACTTTGGTAGATTTACTGAGAAACATCATTGAAATAAATTTTAAATGTGCTGATGTATATCCAGCATAAAGGAAAGCATACACAGAGTTAGCATTGTGGAGCAACATTGTGAAGGGATACGTCCTATGGGACCCAAGAGCACAGGCAGCTTAACAACTAACCATTGCAAGCTAAAGTAATATTGATGTAATATTATCATGCTGATCTGGTGACACTGCTATCTTTATCCAAACATATTTTGGATTTATGTTCCAGAAAAGTTTCTAAGTCAGCCCGTTCCGCGAAACAACGGGTTTCCCTCAGAAAACGGTCTTGAATTTGAAAAGGCCCACCAATGTATGTTGAATAGATCTTTCAATAAATCTTCTCCTGAGGGCTAAAAAGCCTTTCCTCCAGTTAACCGTGTCTCTCGCATATTCCTGAGAGTTAGAAATCCTTGCCCCCGCCAGGTAATAGATTTAATCTTCCTCCTCTATGCTAAGATATGTTAAGTGTGCTGATGATGTAGCGGTTTAAAGATCAATGGTCTCAGAGAAGTTGAATTCTTAGATTTTAAAGTGTGAACTATGTGTGCACGCACCAATTCAAAATGTTTAAGGGAGGTAATGTTGAGAATGGCAGGGATCCAAGATTCTACGAAGGCAATTATCGAGGGATTTTCCCCCTCCACTCCTTCAATAGGCCAAAAATTCTAAGGTTGCTCTTTCTGTTTCAATCTTCCAGATCTGTGATATCCCATTTGAGGAAAGTAGTTACGGATTCTGATTTCAGAAGTTGTTTTGCTTGCATGGTACGATCCTCTTCTGAACTTACTCTGCCTTCTGCATTCGTTATTCTGATATTTAGGGCCAGATGTATCAAAGGGTTTTGCCCATTCTGTGTCTATGGGGAAATGTGTTGATACATATGGCCCAGAGATCTTTAAGTTCATTCCAGAAGCCAGGAACTTCCAGTTGTAGCAAGATGGTATTAGTTTTGGTGCTCTGAGCAATATCATGCACAGCATTCAGTTTCTTTAAGGTGGTCTCAAATGGAGATGAGTCCTTCTGTTTATCCTTCACTAGAGAGTCGGAATCTGGTGGTTCTTGTTTATTTGGTTTGAGATTGCCTTTTGGCTCTTTCTCTTTGGAATCTTTGGAGTCTGCCATCTTGAGCCAGCATGGCATAGTATATACGACCAGAATAACACATCACCTTAAAGAGAACAGGTAGCACTCAAGTGTCCACTTGGTATGAAGGTACATCAGAGGAATGTCAGAGAGAGCTAGTGGACTCACTGATGCTGGAAAGTAGGCATTGTATACTTGATGATTCCAGATGATCACCAGAGAGATAGGACATGTGAGAACCAATTCCCTAGGGTGAGAATAATTGGGGTAGACAGTCTTTGTGCAAAAATAGCAATGAAGGAAGCAATCCAGATGTCCGTCCACCGTGTCACTAGAATGAAGGAGTCAAATTGATAGTATTTTGGATGAACATGAAATAGCAGCCAGGAAAGCTGCTTTACAGGTTAGCACACTGAAGCTATTGTCGATGATCACCCAGTAAGAGTGGGAGAGAGAGGATCCTCCATTTAGCATGTTAGAACAACTGGGTAGCAATGGGATCATCAGAGCTCAGGGAAGAGGAGTCATTACTCTCGGGGTCCAACCCATGCCCCCCAATAAAACACGCTATTTAATCTCAAATTCTTTGTTTTGCATAACTACAATGCTATGTGGAAATATCAAACTTCCATCAAATGTCTTAGTTGTGGAAAAACCATTTCAGCAGTCACAACGTTGTATTTTACTTTGCAGTAGACAATACCGGTGCTCCAGCTATTCCTGTCATAGTTCTCCAGGTGGCTCTTAACTTCAGTTTGCCCCTTCTTGTTGCTTCCCATGCTTGTGTTCTGTGTTAAGTTAAGGAGTTGTTTGAGCAGGTGCTTTTTGGAAATTGAGATTTTGAATTGCTGGACTTTTTGGCGAGTGTAGGTCATCTTTGAAGAATTTTAGACTCATGGGAGTTGCTCCCATTTTGTCCCTTTTTGTTGTAATCAGTGGCATTGCGGGAAGGTTCGTGGGGCTTAAACAAGCTTTGGCTATGGGACTATTTAATCTGCTATGAGTGACTGGATGCTGTGGGAATGTGATACATCTGCTGAATACTGGAGGAGGGTTTTAAGAATTTGGACTCTGGCTTTTTTCATTTTTTTGTAATTGATTTATTTTTGCTAATCCTGCTGCATAGATGTCCTACTTACACTAATTCGCCCTTTACAACCGTTCCTTGTAATCTTGTCAATAACCATTGTACCATTTCATTAAGTTTGTAAAGTGCTCTGGTTAAATAGTGACTTCCGACTAAGGCCAACCCAAAAGAGGACATTACCACCTACTCTCTGGACAGTTATGAAACATGTGAGAAGTAGATGGAAATCAACCATGCATAGCAGAGTCTAGAAGTGCATTCAACCCTCATTCCTTTGTCATAAACTGTGAGGAGTGTGTCTTAGAAGTAATGTTTCTCTGGGTACAGTGGCTTGCATGAGCTATGGATGGATTATGGAATCCGAATCACCACCAGTGCTCAGCATCAAGGCGGACAGGATAGATTTTGATGGTTGTCCCTTCAGTCTCAATGATAATGCTGAAGTCTTCGGAGCTGAATAAGGGGCTGTCGGGCTCCAACAGCATGTCCATCCTCTTCAGTGATTCCATGAGCCACTTGTTGCTCTATTGACCCCACATTCCCTCAGTAGACTAGTGGGCCCATCTGCTGATCCTAACGCCTGCTAAGGAAAAGCGGTGTGCAAAGGTGCAGGCTTTTGATAGCAAATTTCCACAAGAGTTGGGTTCTTGCAAATGTGATGCGAGCTGAGTCACAAGTAAAAGCGAAGCAAAATATGAACGTTTGTTGAAGTAAGGTATGCATTGACATACAAAACGCTCTAGAGTTACAGGCGCCATCCAGTCCTTGTGAAAAACACTCTGCTAGTGCAGAAGCGTGGGAAAAACAGGAAACGTCACAAAATATGGCTAGGCCGATAATGTTGAGGTCTGCGAGGCTGTGCTCGAGTAATAGAACCATTGAATACTCCAGCTAAGGACTCTTTTCATTTGATGTCACTTGATGATAATGATCCTAAAACCCCCTAGACTCACCCTTGAACCAGTCAGTCCCTGAGCACTAATCACTCCATAACTGAAACGTAAATCTTGTAACTAAAGAATAAATGGACAACCCTCCTGACCTTTTGCAAATGTATCTAGATGAATATGTGAATTGTAAATCCAATCCTCATAGCTTAATCATTGGTCATGTGTTAACCTATGTGTCCCGTGTTGAGCTAATTTCCCTGTATCCTCACTGCACAGTGCAGTCTCTAGTTGCCCCCTGGAGCCAGGTTTGAGCATAACAAATATTATAAATGAAGTTAAATAATTTAAGGTGCAACTTTGCTTCGGCAGAAGAAAGACCCCATGGCACACCATGGCCCTGAGTTCTTCTTCCTGGGACACAGGCCTGCTAGAGCTGCTACTTCCGTTTATTACAGATAGTGTCGCGATGGTGGTGGTCGGTAGTTTTGGATCCCAACATAGGGGTCGATTCCGATTCGGGCCGGAAATTTCTCCGACCGAGCCGGACCCGGAGAGATTTCCGACCGAATCGGACCCGTGCAGTCCGACCGAAAGAGTACGATGCGTCCGTTTGGTATCGGACTCGAGTCGGTCGGACTCCCATTGAAGTCAATGGGAGCCGGTCGTACAACGCGTACGCGGGCTCCCATTGACTCAATGGGTGCGAGTCGGACAAGTGCGCCCCTACAGCGGGTACGCGGCGAAGCGATTCGCGCCGTACACGCACAGGTAGGGGGACCCATGGGTCCCCCTGTGTGCGACTCGCGCGGCTACGCGTACAGGGGGGTCCGACACGGACCCCCAAAGTACGGCTCCGACAGCTCTTTCGAGCCGGAGTGCGCGGCTCGGTCGGACTGCTCGCGGCGCGCATCGTACTTACCCGGCCGGGGAACGTCTCCATTGCGCGGTGCGAGTCGAGTCCGAGCGAGTCGGTCGGTGCGGTTCGAGCCGAGAACGAGTCGGTCGGAGCGGTCGGGGCGCCCGGACGAGTCGGTCGGCGAATTCGCATCGTACTCGCTCGGCCGGACCCGCGTACGATTCGGTCGGGAAACAGGGCTCCGAATCGGATCCGGTAAAGCCGAATCCGATTCGGAGCCCTACCGGCCGAGATCGGAATCGGCCCCATAGAAGGGAGGAGAGAATGGATTTCCAAACTCCATTCTCCACGGACTTGGACTGCGTAGAGATAGGCCTAACTTGGCCTTCTTTCCGCTCCAATTCCTTATCAGCTAGAACAGTGTTCTCCAAAGTCAGTCCTGGAGGGCCGGATCCATGCCAGATTTTTAAGATAACTACAGTTATCTAAATGGGGCTATGCTAAAAATCTGGCATGCTTACCTCTCATTCTTTATCCACAACCCACCTTGAAACCTATCATCGACCCTTAACCCCACCTCACACCCCCTTCTGTAAAATCCTGAATGCTATATCTATAAACACAAAATCATCTCAACATCCAATAGCCTATAGGAGTCTGTTATTTGTTGCTCAAACAATGCACGGTTATGACTTGCCACCTACCTTGCATGACACCATCTCCACTCGATATGAGATACTCCAAAAGAATTTTCCAACAAAAAGACTGGAGGAGAACTAGCTAATTGGAGAACTCAAATAGATGACATTCAGTCCCTCAATGTGAATCATCATTTATCCAGTGCTATCCACTAACGAGTTTCACTTGCGTATTCCTCTTGATGTAAAGTCCCCCATCATCCAATCCAAAGTTTGCCAAATTCTTCTTGGACTTTCTTGAGGAAATCACCTTAAAGCAACCACACCTCTGCATACTTAGAGATTTCAACACATGGTTTGATTCAAATAATTCACACCAAGCTGAAAACGTACATTTCAACCTCAAACGAATCAATTTTCAACAGATAGTGCATGGGCAACATATACTACAGGTCACACTAGGATGTGATATATGCTTCTCCCAACAGGGAGACTCAGTAACTGACTTCCATTCTATCATTTGGGCTGATCATCATATGATTTGCTTCATCCTGTTCACTCCTTCAGCACTGAGACACACTCACCCTTCAAAACCAAACAGAACTCTCAGATCATAGAAGAAAGTCAACATCTCATTCCTTCCCTCAGCTCAACCTGTCTCCTTAAACTTCAGTATGCTTATAAGCGGTTGACTGTGCTATGATGGTCTAACAGATGTCTTTGATAAGCTCATACCTTCAAAGTCCATCTCACCAAGAACGTTCTTTCTGAGGCCTGACTGCTAACACCAGAAGTGAAATCACTAAAATCAGACAGAAGAGACCTCAAAACGCGATGGAGACAACCATGCAGCAATAATTTCTCTCCAATGCCACTCAATAATTTCCAAGGCCACTGTGAAGAAAGAAAACACTTCTTGCAATACAAATCAGAAGTAGTGTTCTGAGTAAAGGAACTTCATAAAATTCTTAACAAATTCAGAACCCTAAATGCATTGATCTAAAAATCTCAACTATGCTAGCTTTATTAAAAATGCAGAAAGAAAAAGGTTAGTCAACAGCCCCGGCAGGTGAGTCTGAAAGCGCCTACATTCTAAATCATGTAGTAACCCTACTCCACTTCAACACTCTTACACCGGAAAAATTCAACTATTAATTACCAGTGGATCCATGGCAGGAACTTACATATAAGGATATCCTGCCTGAAAGTTCTGTGGCCATCCAAGCCAGGGCCATAATCATACTGCAATAACAGGAACCATCCCATGTGAGCTCAAAATAACACTTATCAAATGTTTACTTAAGAAACACAGACTGGATGCCACTGACCCACACAACTTATGCAAACTTGTCAAAAGATCTGCATTCAAACAAATATCATCATTCATGGGAGTTAAAAAAAACTGCCCTTGGACTATCATAATGAATCACTGACAAAATATCGAAGGTCAAAAAATCGACCTACAAAAATATCGCAACAAAAATATCGATGTCAATAATATCGACATCCTATCTACAACATGGTAAGTACAAAAATATCGAAAAATAAAATATCGATGTCAAAAATATCGTTATCAAAAATATCGTTTTTTTTGTTAAAAATAATATGTAAAATAAACTAAATAATACTTATAATTAAAATAAACATAGTTAAAAATATTTGATAATATTTAAAATGAATAAGTAACATATAATTAAATTAAACATTAATTAAACATATACATATAAGATATAAGATATATACTTACTTAATAATAATTTTGAATAATTATTGTAATACATTTTAAATTATTAAAAAATATTATAAATTACAAATACATCTATACACATAAAACAATAACATAAATAAAAATTAAATAATTATGTATAACAAATTAAAAAATTTAATTTACTTTTAATATGTTTTAAAATTAATTATATACTATATTAACTAAAATAATACAAAAAATATTAAATAGCGTAGGGAATAAAACTACTATTACAACTCCCAAAAAAACAACACTAAGAAAAATGTTGGATAGCGTAGGGGTAAAAATTACTATTCCCACTCCAGCGAGTGTAACAGTAGGGAAAATGTTGGATAGCGTAGGGGTAAAAATTACTATTCTAACTCCAGTGAGTGCAACAGTAGGGAAAGTGTTGGATAGCGTAAGGGTAAAAATTACTATTCTAACTCCAGTGAGTGCAACAGTAGGGAAAGTGTTGGATAGCGTAGGGGTAGAAATTACTATTCCCACTCCAGGGAGTGCAACAGTAGGGAAAGTGTTGGATAGCGTAGGGGTAAAAATTACTATTCCCACTCCAGGGAGTGCAACAGTAGGGAAAGTGTTGGATAGCGTAGGGGTAAAAATTACTATTCCCACTCCAGGGAGTGCAACAGTAGGGAAAGTGTTGGATAGCATAGGGGTAAAAATTACTATTCCCACTCCAGAGAGTGCAACAGTAGGGAAAATGTTGGATAGCGTAGAAGTGACCAATAACATACTTATAAATAAATTAATTTTTAGAACCAAAAATTTGTAATTTAAAAAATTACCTATTAATAATTAATATCCAATAAATTAATTATCAATACCCAAAAATAAATTTAATAATTACTTAATTAGATTTCAATTACTTCCAAAAGTATTCCCCTATAAACGCACAACACACTTAATCAATTAATAAAAATTAACTAATTAATAAAAATTAATTACCAATTAATAATTGATTACCAATTATCAATTAATTAACAATAATATAATTATCAATAACAATTAATTAAAATAAATTATAAATTAATTGCATTTAAATTACACGATAATCAATTAATCAATTAATAAAAATTAATAACCAATTAATAAAAATTAATTACCAATTATTAATTAATTAACAGTTATATAATTATCAATAACAATTAGTTAAAATAAATTATAACTTAATTACATTTAAATTACACGATAATCAATTAATCAATTAATAAAAATTAATAACCAATTAATAAAAATTAATTACCAATTATTAATTAATTAACAATAATATAATTATCAATACCAATTAATTAAAATAAATTATAACTTAATTACAATTAAATTACTTCCCACCCTATTCCCCTATAAACCCACAACCCGCTACAGAACTTAAACGCAAAAAATAATTAAAATTAATTTATAATTCATAAATATAAATAATTAATTTAGTATAATTAAATTACTTCCCACCCTATTCTCCTATAAACCCACAACCCGCTACAGTACAAAAAAAAAATAACTTAAAAAAATAAATTTATTAACATATAAAAATTGTATACATATATTTTTAAACAATTAAAACACGTAACAAAAACACATATAACACATACATATTAAAAACATAACAAAATACATAACAATAATACAAATATCGATATTAGTAACATCGATATTAGTAACATCGATATATTTGATTTCGATATTACTAACTTCGATATTATTGACATCGATATTAAGTAATTCGATATTACTTACCTTAGGGTCGATATTCTGTCCATCGATATTCTGTCCCATCGATATTCTGTACCTTCGATATTTAAACTTCGATATTATGGTATATCGAAATTTTATTTTCGATATTTTGACTGCCCACCATTATAATTGATTCAGTCTAGGACGTGGCACATTGACATTGCAGCATGGAATGATATCATAATGACCGTAAACTCTAATGAAGTAGCTGTTTTCGTCCTACTTGATTTATCTTTGGCTTTAAACAAAGTTCATTGCCCTACATTATATTTCACAACTTATGGGTTCAAGAAACTGACCTGAAATGGACTACTTCATACATTATAGAGAGGATGTTCATCATCTAACTTCCTCCTTTCTCCTATCATTTATTCAAATCCACAGACGGTAAACCTGAAGGTTCAATCCTTGTTCCCATTTTGGTCAACACCAGCCTTAGTTCTCAAGTGGGCATCATTCCATTCTTTAACCTCAGCTGCTGCAATTATGTCAATGACACTCAAATTATCCTAAAACTTGAAAGTCCATCTGAGCTTGACTCCTTTAACATGGTAATATGGGGAAATACCTGCTTGGAATTGACAACTTGATGTTTTTCAACACTTCAAATGCAGAAATTCTGTCATGTGGAATCTGCCAGATAAATCATCAGTCCTCAACAATTTGGCCTCAGGAGCTTAGACCTCCAGCACCATACTCAGCCCATGTGAGGAACCTAGGGTTGGTCTTGGATTCCAATCTATCTTGCACTTAGCTCAAATATAAAGAATCCAAATTGCGGTCACCAGACAGCTGCTCAATCCCCCAATAAGGTCCCTTGTCACATCTCTCTTGTTTTTTACACTGGCTCCACTGACCAAAAGAAATACATTTATAGCAATATTCATGACTCACCAAGAGATCCATGAAACTGAATAAATCTTCCTTCAAAAAAGGCTCCACATCAAACTTCCAGCCAGACTGCTCCACTCAAGGCTTATCACATTACGGTTCGTGTCTACATTCATAACTTCACAAAGTGGTGGAGCCCCATTCCCGCCTCGTCAGCCAGTATTTGGAACTCCATGCCTGCTTGAATAAGGAGAATTGACAACCATCTATAAATCTGGAAAGCATTAAGAACATGGGTCTTTCCTACAATATTAGAAAAAATCCAAAGTCTGATCTATTCAAATAGTATTAGAAAGTAGGTATGAGCAGGAGCATTTTTCCTCACACTCTCCACAACATTACCTACTCAAGCGCTGCGATTGACATTGATCAATGTTTGGAGCATGTCCCTGGAACCTCAGGCACCATGACCAACATTTCCCATGTAGGATATTCTACATTAAATACACTTCCAACCATACACTTCGAAAGGGCCCCTACGTATTGATGCAAAGCTTCGTCAGGAGTATGAAGCACTATACAAATGTGACAGTACATCAATAATTATTAACAGAATTTGAACATAGCCCTTTAAACCATTGAGCTCCACACTGAATAGTCATGAGTGGCTAATGAATTCTAGGAACTGAAAGTAGGGATAAGGGTCTTCACGCTGGGCAGCGTACAACTAAGGAGCACAGATGGCAACGGAATCTGGAAGCATCCCAAACCTCAAATGTTCCATTTATATGATTAACGTTTTGACAGTGGAGTTTTACCCCAAACATTTGAAATGTTAAGTGGTATACTCATTTAAAATTTTGGAAATTTTTGGATAGCAATATTAGTTTTGTTTTTTACAGACCAGCAGTGAATGGATAGAACAGCCACCAGCAGAAATTATGGAGACAAATACAGTGAACGTATCTGAGACAGGCGAGGAATAAAACACAAAAAGTGACTAGAGTTGAGCAAGACAGGGCCTCATATTCTAAATTTGCAGCAAGGAAATGAGACATAAAATGCAGTATTGGTTTTTAACACACTGAATTCCACATGTTTAGTCTTTTGTCTGGGCCTTTTCTGCCAATAAAGTTCTTTAGGTTTGACCTGCTGGAATTTATCAGGGAAAACTGTCAGGGTGTGATAATTATGACAACTCATAATTCTGATCTCTATATAAACTCGCATATGCACAAGGATCATATTTTAGCCCTTGTAATGAGGACCCAAGACATAAAGTCAGAGATCAGACAGGTTGGTGAAGTGGTGACAGACAGGTTGGTGAAAACCAGTGATAGGACTCAGCTCTACTGACTCCTTGTACAGCAGTCTGTCCGCAAGAGTACAAGCAGATATAGCAACGTGTTTTCTATCAGGACAGCCGGAAGCGGGAAACCGATCATCCTTTTTGAATTATTTGCCATGTTGGTCAGCAGAAGCAAGATGGCGGCCGCTTAGGAGGCCGGTAGCAGCATCAGTGACAACCAGGCTGAATCGGAAAACAAAAACCCTGTGGACGATGGAAATGGACCGTTATTGCCAATGAATAGAGTCCATAAGTGTCGTTGCAGTGCCTGGATTGAATGGATTAAACTCGGCTTGTGCATTCTCAAACAAGCCACAGCGGGACACATACCTTGCTCTGATTGCAGTGAGCTGACGCGTGGCCTCGAGAAGATGGGACCGAAGGCGGCAGGGAGCGGCGGAGCTCCCAAGGCTGGGGGTAATCGCCAGACGCGCGGAGGAATCACAGCGGAGCATGTTTCACCGAGTCAGGCAGATCAAACTTCTGGATGCGGGCGGCGTGTGCAGCTGCAGATCTCCACCAGTGAACTGCCTGCAGAGAGGAAAGGAAGAGGCGGGGGAGCGGGGAAACTACGTCCTGCCGGCCCCTTGGTGGCTGATCTGTTCCAGCGTTCCAGGGAAGCCCAGCCAGGATCAGTCAATGGCGAAACACGAAAGCAAGGTCTGGAACAGAACCAGTGCGAGATTCAGGACGCTCCCTTGATACAAATAACAGGGGAGGACTCACCTATGCCGCATAATGAAGATAGGCAATCGCAGGCAGCAGGCGCGTGCATTTCTATGTTAAAAGGGGTCTGCAGTGAGGAAGATAAATCAGAGGACCTACCAGACGAGTGTGAGGAGTCTGTAAATAAAAAAGTACTATCAGAACTCCAGGACAAAGCTAAATCCAACTCTAAGCAATTTTGTTCCCAGTTTAAGGAAACAAGGCTTACCAATGTGTTACAAGCGTGCGCGCAAGAATGCGCAAAAGATGTTGGTCGCAACAGGGATATTTCCGTGCTCGAGTCCCGGCATAGTCTAGCAGTGACGGGCATGGCAGAGGCTGATACAAGCAATAAGGGGGAGCCGGATAGAGAACCAAGTGACTGTTTCTTTTCAGTCTCGGAAGGGGCAGAATGGTCAGAGGACGGCTTTAGCTCCTCTTCCGAGGCAAGCGATATAGAGACAGACCCGGATGAAGGTGAAAAGGCACAGATCCTCACTGCTAAAAAATTAAGTCATCGAACTAAGGCACAGCGTAGGGATGGAAAAGACCTCAAATGGGATTACACATCTGCAACTCAGCTGGCAGGCTCGTCTACTGGGACAATCACCACCGAAACCAGCTCGGTCCCCCCAACGCTAGAAGCTATATATCAAGCAATATTGTTGCATAGGGACGAGACTCATCAGGACAGTCGGAAAGCCCAATCTGCTATGGGCAAGATGCAAGGGGTAGTCAGGAAACTGTCTAAATCTTGTATCAATATAGGGGAAAGAATGACAGACCTTGAGGCGAGAATTCTTACCGCAGAGAGAATTCAGGAGTAACAACCCAGGCCGCAGCGCATGAATCTCAAATTAAAGATATACAGTGGAAGTTGGAGGACCACGAAAATCGACAGAGGAGAAATAATTTAAGGGTGCTAGGGATTCCGGAAGGAGTGGAAGGGTCCGATCCCCGGGCATACATAGTCGAGTTGCTAAGGTCCTCCTTCCCAGAATTGTCAGAGTGGAACTCGGCAGTGGAAATACAGAGAGCTCATCGTACTCCCTTCAAGCCTAGATATCAGAAAGAAGGAGCTAAACCACGAGCTATCCTTGTATATTTCGGCAACTTTTTGCTCCGCCAAGCAATTTCGGAAAAGGCCAGACCAGAATCCAAAAGATCTAGTGGCGAGGTCTCGTTTTTCGTTCACCCAGACTTCTGCACACCACGTTGGAGAGACGCTGGAGACTAAGACAGATGATAAAGCCCTTCCAGGATAAAAATATCCAAATTTATCTGATTAATCCAGCGCAGTTGAAAGTAATTCACGAGGGTCAGCGTTATTTCACGTCTGAAATTAAAGCAAAAGAATATCTTGATGGCCTGGACTAATAAAGTTAAATAAATGCGATATATGTATATGTAAAAAAGAAGGATTTAAAAAAGAGAACAGGCACAGTCATCAAATATAAGATTTAGGATATAAGTTATGCTTAGTCTTATAAAAAAAAACTAGGTTTACACAGGTTTACACAGGGTATGCATCTTAAAAAGCAGTAACAGGATCAGCCCTGTCACGGATGCTGCGCTCATCCTATGCACAGACCTAGGTCTGAGCGCTTCACTTGGGTGGTGGCGGGGTAGGGTAGCAGGGAGAGGGGAGGGTTGGTCTCGGGGAGGAGGGGCGGGAGCGGGGGTAGGGACAGGGTGGGGGGAGTTGAGGGTGGACAAAGGGGGAAAAATAAATACCCGGAACCATTTAGATAAGCATCAGAAGATTTTGCAAAACGGTCCGATAAAACATAGTAGTGGACTTAATCGGCATAAGGAAACAAGTATGAATGGGGAAATTTAATATATGTACAATAAATGTAGGAGAATTAAATGATTGGAATAAGAGACTACGGTTTGATAAATTTGTTAGGAAGAACCTTTTTGATGTTGTATGTATACAAGAGACACATATTCCCTGGGGGAAAAGAAATTGGTTGTATATTAGAGGGTATAATCTGCTTGCCTGTACATCCCAAACCTTCAGTATTCGGGGTACTGCGATTTTTGCAAAAACTGCTTTGGGCGGGGTCAAGCGTAAAGCAGCAGATCCATTAGGCCGCTGGGCTGTGGTGGAGCTCGAAATAGGCTATACGATATGCACAATATACGGCTCAAACCAAGACGATCCAGAGATATTTGAGCATCTGGAAGCTGAGCTTGCAACATGGCCCTGCCCCTTAATTATATGCGGCGATTTTAATATATCTGCGGATCTGAGTAATAAGAATTGTTATATGGGGCGAAAGCTCAAAGTATATAGAGCACTGACCTCCCTTATTACTAGCCATGGGTTGGTAGACATCTCGGGACACGAGGAACCAAATAAGGCAGGTTATACTTATTACTCCTGCCCACACAAAAAATATACTAAGCTTGATTATTTCCTTGCCTCATCAACTTTGATCAGCAAAGTGGGGATTAAAAAACTTCCGAAAGTGATCTCCGATCACAACCCACTATTATTGAATATCTATGCTGATGCCCCCAGAAAGACACACTATAATTGGTCACTGGATAGAAAGCTTTTGGTCAATAAGGAATATATAGAACACCTGCAGAAATGGGCGCAGGATTTTTTAGATAACCGGTATAGCGCCAATCGAAATACAGTATGGGATACATTTAAAGCCACCCTTAGGGGGGAAACGATCAGCTTTGTTGCAAGGCAAAGAAAAGAGGCTCGGATTGAGAATGACAGGCTATTAGGCGAATTAGCAAGGGCAGAAGAACTGCACACAGCAGCAATTACTCAGGGGGAGGAGGTGATAGATTTACAGCATAGGATTTTGTCCATAAAAACCGAGCTAAATAAATGGTTAGCACAGAAAGCGGCAGAAGAATACCAAGCGCAGCGTGGTAAATCATACGAAACTGGAGAACAAGCTGGGAAACTATTAGCGCTCCGAATTAGGCAGAAAAGTATCAGAAACCAAATAACAGTCATACGAAAGGAAGACCAAACATATACAGAGTCTAAAGATATACTCAAAGTATTTCAGGAGTATTACCAGCTACTTTATAAAGAAGAGGAGCACGCAGACCTCCCCAGGTTAGAGGAAGCGGAATTAGGCCCCCAGTTAGAGAGCCAGGCAAAGGAGGAACTAGATAGGGACTTCTCAGTCGAGGAAGTAATAGCAGCTCTACAGGAGCTACCATCAGGAAAGGCAGCCGGCCCCGATAGTATCCCACTGGAGGTCTATAAATGCATGCAAACAGTAATCGCCCCTATATTATTAGACCTTTTTGTTGGAATACAACATAAAGGCAAAGTTCCTGACTCTTGGAAAGAGACGAACATTGTAGTATTCCACAAAAAGTGCAAACCAACAGATAACCCGTCGTCATACAGACCTATATCCCTGATCAACGCGGATACAAAATTATACTCAAAATTATTAGCTAAGAGGTTGGGGAGGGTCATGGGCCGGCTGGTCTCGCCGTGGCAGCATGGGTTTATCCCCGGACGGGGGACGACAGAACATATCAGAGGGACCATCTCGTTATTCGATATTCAGGCTGCCACGGGGGGCCATGATCCTCCTCGACGCGGAAAAAGCGTTTGATCGGGTGGCCTGGAGTTATCTCTGGGGAATATTAGAACAGAAAGGGTTTGGGCCTAGAATCATCAGAGCAATAAAGGCAATGTATGTGGAACCAAAGGCTCGAATACAATTAATGGGTGGAAGCTCGGACAACATTCATGTATCAAGAGGGACGAGACAAGGATGCCCATGTTCGCCACTACTGTTTGCTCTTTACATAAACCCTCTGATAGAAGGATTGTTGGGGTGTCAAGATATCAAGCCCGTCATCACTAATGGTTTTGAGACTAAAATACTTGCCTATGCAGACGATCTAGCTATTTTAACCACGGATCCGGTCAGTGCAATCAGAGAAGCTACCGTTATTGCGAAGGAATTTGGGCTGAGATCAGGATATCTGATGAATGAAAGCAAGACCCTAATAGTTTGTACAGATAACATCAACATGAGTGATCTTAGGTGCACAGAGAGCGCTGTCTATCTTGGGGTTCGTATCAGTCCAGCAGTTGATACAATAGTTAAGATCAATTTTGACCCAGTAGTGAAGTCAATCTCCTCAGAGCTTAAAAGGATAGATGGTTTGCATTTATCTATTATTGGAAGGGGAAATGTTCTTAAAATGACTATGCTGCCAAAAATTCTTTATTTGTTTCGGTCTATTCCCCTCATGATCGACGAGTATACTATGAAGTTACTGGAGGCCACCTTCGCAAATTTCACCTGGCAATACGGGAAGGTTAGGCGTTCCTTAAAATATCTGACCTTCCCACAGGCAAGGGGAGGGTTGGCATTCCCAAATATCAGATTCTATCAATGGGCTTGCTTACTGTGTCAGATGTCGGTATTGCTTCTACCCGGTAGTAGAGAAGACGCTGAGGAAGTAGGCTACGCTACTCTCCCTTCGATATATGAGCTTATTTTGGGAAAGGAGGCTCGAGGGTTGTTGCTGCGCCAAATAGATGGGAGTTATTATAAGACGGTGCGTTTTAAGGTTGTGCAAAGTGCACGGGAATTATGGAAGAAGGTACAAAAAGCCACGCTAATACCGAAAATAAATTACTATACACCATTATGGCATTCACATGCACTACTGCACTCATTCTATGATACGATGGGAAGGTATTGGGAACAACTTGGTTTAAAAACGATAGGAGATATATTCGAAGCCGATCAGTTACTCTCCTTCGGTGCTATACAACAGAAGTACGGGGTCCCAACGAGACAATATTTTAAATATGCCCAAATTCGGAGTAGTTTAGCTGGTCGTAGGCCATCGATATCTCCCGGGGGGGAAAATCCCTCTAATGGAGCTAATAGCAGGGAGAGGTAGAAGAATCAAGCACATTTATGGTACTTTACTTCAAAGTACACAGGATGACCTGGAGAAAACCGAAACCATGTGGGCATTAAAATTAAATGACCCAGATGCTGATTTGTATAAGGCTCTGCTATTAGCGGATAAAACTTTTCGTTCAACCAACCTAAAGGCACAACATTATAAAACCTTATTTAATATTTATTTTACTCCCGATAAACTTTTTAAGTGGGGTAAAAGAGAGGATGATAAATGCCCAAGATGTGGGGAAGGACCAGCTACCCTGGTGCACATGTTTCATGACTGCGATAGGTTATTATAAGTGAAAAACGAGATGGTAAGGTTTTGGGAGGGGCTGCTAGGGCAAAAGATTAACCTATCCCCTACCCTGATGATTTTGGGTCATGACAGCAGTTTGGGCATAGATATGGATGAAGAGTATTTCTTATTTATTTGTGTAGCGGTCCTCAGGATACTCCTAGCCTCGAGATGGAAGGATGCGGACCCCCCCACCTTTCAAATGTGGTTAGCACGCCTCTTGGGGGTCTATAACCAGGAGTCAGCACTTTATTCATGCCGGGGTAGGGAGGCGAGGAAGTTGGAACTGGCAATTTGGGCACCCTTAGCTAGGTGGAGAGAGAACATTCAGCATCCCGACACTAGCAGGAGGAGAGGTAGCGGGGCCGGGACCTAGGCCTGATTTCAACCTTTTCTGAACTAAAAGACGTAAAGGGGTCACAGGCTGCGGTGGCTACCGAGATTTGGTCACCCCATGTATATATCTTCCTCTGTATGGTCTTGTTTGTCTAGTATGTTTTTAACGGATCCAATGCTTGTATGTTTATGAAATGTTATATAATGTAACGGATACTAATGGCTCTTTTTTTTTTTATGTGCTATATTTTGTATATCGACATTTTAAATATGGAAAAAAAAAAATTATTTGCCATGTATGACATTTGAAAAATAAATTGCCATTAAAATAGCAAGTTTCCCATATGGGTTGGTACTTGCTTAAATAGGACTTTGACTGAAGACCAAGACCTACCATCACAGGGTTGTTGCCGCAGTTGGGCAAATCAGCATGTACGATTTTGGAGGTGTGGGTGCTGTCAATGACTCTTAGTAACAGAGGCCCTTCTTTAAGTCCTTCTTCCAATGTTTTATGGGAGATGTAAGTCATGCATTTTAAATGTGAATCTTTATTCGAGAAATTTCCTAAAATAGTTTTTCTCATTTTTCATGCTCATCAGACGAGCGACCCTTAATTTGTAATGCTGATTTAGGTTTTGAATGTATCTCTACATCCCACATGTGCCCCTCTGAAATTATAAATTGAAAAGCATGGGGATAGATCTTAATTTGAGGGCAAGAAAGAACTGAAGCTAGGTTGAGTCTGTTGTGCAGAAGCTACCGTGAAATGGCTGGACTAGATAGGCCAGATGATCCTTCTCCATCAATATGACAGCTTCTAATAAACACTGCAAGGAAAAACCAGTCAATTGACAGTTCACATAAAAGAAATACATTTGATATTGAACGGCACAAGTACCAATAAAGACTCTCATTGAGTACCAATGGCATTGGCACATGTAGGTTCAGTTTGGCCATTTCAGCCTGTCGATTGGCTACTTAGAGTGCAGGCCAATGCCTCTGGCATCTGTTATGACAGAGGGTAATTATACTTTAGTCCTCCTTCCATAGGGGCTCACCTTAGACCCACAGTCCATACAGAGCCATCTGCTTTCCACAGGACAGACCCACTTTGATTGCCCATCTAGCACAAACTGTAGTGTATTGTACCGCATTGCAGAAAATTGTATAGCACTTTATGCTCTACTGGGGAGTTAAAGTGCATTTTTGAATGGGCAGAAAGCTACACCGTGAATGGAGATGTGATGGGTTGGAAGATATCTTTGTTTTGAGCCATTGAAGGAAGCACTTTCGTGTCATGCATAAGTGACAAGAAAGGTGATCTTATGCCACAGGATGCAACCCCTTAGTGGTATTATGGACTGGACGAGTCATAGACAGATGCAGAAATGATGGTTGCATTTGTGCTGGCAGTTATAGTTAGCTTTGCAGGTCCATATTATAATGTTGGCTTTCTTTAACTTTTCAGTCCACCTTGTGTGCTGATTATAGCAGGTAGATCAACCACTCAGAAGTCTTATGGACCAGGAGTGACAAGCAGGGAAACAAGGAGTGGAGAGGACAGATAATTGGCTGGATGGTCTGTGTTACAGTCTTCCTCTATTAGATTTTGACTATGGTACTTAGTCACTGTCAAAGACTAGACATGATGTAGGTTCATGCCCAAGGAAAGGGGTCTCCTCCAAGCAGCCACAGTGTCACCCTGTACAGAATATTATATTTGAAAGGTGACAGGTGTTTTCTACAGAGGGTCAAAGCTGGGAAAGGAAACCCCACAAAGGTAAATATCTCATTTAGCAATCTGTGTAGCTCTTGATTGATGATGAAGCTTATGTCAGTGATAATCAGCAAAGCATGAAAACTCCCCCTGTTATCAGGAGGGGGAAAAGAGCCAAACAGTATAGTAGAGCCAGAGGCAGAAGATGCACGAGTAAGTTGATCCAACACTGCTTAGAGGAAAAAAAAAGGATAGAAAATACAACACATAGGGTACAATTACAAGGAACGACCTCAATCTGGTGGTAAAAAAATAGCCACAAAAATGTATTGCAAGTGGGTTTTGAGCACGGCAAAAGAATCAGGGAATATAATGCATTGCGATGCATCCACCCTTTCCAAGCACTAACTTTTATATGCCAAGTACAGGAACCGATATCAGAGAGAGAGAGAAACTCTGCCACATATTGAATTGGGAAGTTCATGTGAATCCCAAGAGAGAGACCACCATCTTGGATTGGAAACTTTACATGGTCTAGCTCCACTTTCCAACAGGAACTGATAATGTGCATGATCCCACGAAAAAGATAAAGAAATCCCATTTTGACATTTCATGTGCCCCGCAGTAATCATGAAGCCCATCACCCACAATCCACAGCCTCCGCTACCCACTTGTGGGCATGACGTGGCCAGAGTGACTCTGACAAACAAAATAAGGCGCACAAACAGCTATGTGCTAAACTGGAGTGCATTCAAAACTCCTCCTCAGAAAACTGCACAAACGCGAGCAAGTTCTAGTTCTTTGTTAACTCTAAGCACAAATGTGATCATTGTAATATATGATTGACCGGCAGCAAGGCCAGACTGACCGTGGCGGGCACTGAGCATTTCCCCTGTGGGCCGGTTTTGTGCCCGTGGGGGCCGGTTTTGTCACTGGGGGCCGGTTTTGCAGCATTACAATATCGGCCCCCTGTAACAAAAGCGGGAGCAGTGCTTCTTGCTAGCAATCCCCCTCACCCCTGCTCCCAGGGCCGGTCGAGCAGCAATCTGTGTGGGCTGGTTGCTGTTCTCAGTCCGGCCCTGTTGACCAGACCTGCTGTGACAGGTGATATTAAAGTCCTCCAGGACAAGCAGTGGGGCCGTTCTAAACAGCCACTGTCTGCCTGCCTTTTTGGTGAATTAATATTGGGTTTCATGTGATATGGAGTGCACAGCAGTGATTCTGTCTATTGGGACGTATGTCGTATCATATGTATTTCGTATGTCGTATCATAAATATACACATACTGGTGTGTATATTTGTAACGCAGCCCAAAGTGCTTACAGTTTTTAACCATCAATTGCTTGGATGCTTAGGCAGAACCTTTAAGGTGTAAGTAAGTTATGTCACTAATCCTGGTTACAGTTGGCAGTGTTGGCCTTCCACGTGTGGTGGTTTGCAGATAGTATGAATGGTGGGCAGTCAAAATATCGAAAATAAAATTTTGATATACCATAATATCGAAGTTTAAATATCGAAGGGACAGAATATCGATGGGACAGAATATCGATGGACAGAATATCGACCCTAAGGTAAGTAATATCGAATTACTTAATATCGATGTCAATAATATCGAAGTTAGTAATATCGAAATCAAATATATCGATGTTACTAATATCGATGTTACTAATATCGATATTTGTATTATTGTTATGTATTTTGTTATGTTTTTAATATGTATGTGTTATATGTGTTTTTGTTACGTGTTTTAATTGTTTAAAAATATATGTATACAATTTTTATATGTTAATACATTTATTTTTTTAAGTTATTTTTTTTTTTTGTACTGTAGCGGGTTGTGGGTTTATAGGGGAATAGGGTGGGAAGTAATTTAATTATACTAAATTAATTATTTATTTTTATGAATTATAAATTAATTTTAATTATTTTTTGCGTTTAAGTTCTGTAGCGGGTTGTGGGTTTATAGGGGAATAGGGTGGGAAGTAATTTAATTGTAATTAAGTTATAATTTATTTTAATTAATTGGTATTGATAATTATATAATTGTTAATTAATCAATAATTGGTAATTAATTTTTATTAATTGGTTATTAATTTTTATTAATTGATTAATTGATTATCGTGTAATTTAAATGTAATTAAGTTATAATTTATTTTAATTAATTGTTATTGATAATTATATAATTGTTAATTAATCAATAATTGGTAATTAATTTTAATTAATTGGTGATTAATTTTTATTAATTGATTAATTAATCATGTAATTTAAATGCAATTAATTTATAATTTATTTTAATTAATTGGTATTGATAATTATATTATTGTTAATTAATTGATAATTGGTAATCAATTATTAATTGGTAATTAATTTTTATTAATTAGTTAATTTTTATTAATTGATTAAGTGTGTTGTGCGTTTATAGGGGAATACTTTTGGAAGTAATTGAAATCTAATTAAGTAATTATTAAATTTATTTTTGGGTATTGATAATTAATTTATTGGATATTAATTATTAATAGGTAATTTTTTAAATTACAAATTTTTGGTTCTAAAAATTAATTTATTTATAAGTATGTTATTTGTCACTTCTACGCTATCCAACATTTTCCCTACTGTTGCACTCTCTGGAGTGGGAATAGTAATTTTTACCCCTATGCTATCCAACACTTTCCCTACTGTTGCACTCCCTTGAGTGGGAATAGTAATTTTTACCCCTACGCTATCCAACACTTTCCCTACTGTTGCACTCCCTGGAGTGGGAATAGTAATTTTTACCCCTACGCTATCCAACACTTTCCCTACTGTTGCACTCCCTGGAGTGGGAATAGTAATTTCTACCCCTACGCTATCCAACACTTTCCCTACTGTTGCACTCACTGGAGTTAGAATAGTAATTTTTACCCTTACACTATCCAACACTTTCCCTACTGTTGCACTCACTGGAGTTAGAATAGTAATTTTTACCCCTACGCTATCCAACATTTTCCCTACTGTTACACTCGCTGGAGTGGCAATAGTAATTTTTACCCCTACGCTATCCAACATTTTTCTTAGTGTTGTTTTTTTGGGAGTTGTAATAGTAGTTTTATTCCCTACGCTATTTAATATTTTTTGTATTATTTTAGTTAATATAGTATATAATTAATTTTAAAAATATTAAAAGTAAATTTAATTTTTTAATTTGTTATACATAATTATTTAATTTTTATTTATGTTATTGTTTTATGTGTATAGATGTATTTGTAATTTATAATATTTTTTAATAATTTAAAATTTATTACAATAATTATTCAAAATTATTATTAAGTAAGTATATATCTTATATCTTATATGTATATGTTTAATTAATGTTTTATTTAATTATATATGTTACTTATTAATTTTAAATATCAAATATTTTTAACTATGTTTATTTTAATTATAAGTATTATTTAGTTTATTTTACATATTATTTTTAACAGCAAAAAAAACGATATTTTTGATAACGATATTTTTGACATCGATATTTTATTTTTCGATATTTTTGTACTTACCATGTTGTAGATAGGATGTCGATATTATTGACATCGATATTTTTGTTGCGATATTTTTGTAGGTCGATTTTTTGACCTTCGATATTTTGTCAGTGATTCAGTATGAATGCCTCTGATGACTGGCCTGCGCAGAGTACTGCCAGCCTGGAGAGGATTCAAGTGTCGCTCACAGGGGATTAAATGGCCTGCATTGGGTAGAGGCAGCCTGGAGAGGAGTCAAGTATGGATTTAAGGGTACTGTAGTGATCTGAATCCTTTAAATTTGCATATTAGGAAGCAAGAGGATCCAGGGTATAGGCTATTAGCATAGTCTACCTTTGATTTTATAAGGGCCTGAATGGCATGTAGTTTTTGCTGGTACCCCAGATAAGGGACGACAAGTCTGAGCATTCAGTTGTGCAGAAGGTGCTGCTTGTTATTTTATTAACCATGATATTAATTACAGGTTTGAATCCAGGGTCACTCTGAGGGTTTTTACAATTCTTGATGTTGCTGGCAGGGCCTTAAGTTCTTTGTGTCATAGTGTTGGGGCTGGTGGTTGTGCTACTGTCCACAGATTGTGACTTCTGTTTTTTTGTGTTGAGTTTAAGATGGTTTCTCATTGTCCAGTCGTCAATGGCACAAAGACATTCATCAAGTCTAGTCATGTTTAGGACCCCAGGGTTTTCCTATTTTAGGAAGATCTGAATGTTGTCTGTATATGTGAAGCATATCAGGTTGAAGGTCCAGTAACCGGGTACGCTAGATATTGAAAAGAAGTGGGGAGATAGTTGACCTTTGTGGAACAATTCAATGAGGGCTGTACAGAGCTGAAGTGAATGAAGGCAAAGGTACTAAGCTTTTTCTATCTTTAGGATGAGAAGAGATTTACTTTATTTTTTCCCTAATATGATTCGTTTTTCTAGAGTAAGTAGTAATAACTCATGGTGCACAGTGTTGAAAGCTGTCGATAAGTTCAGAAGTTGTACTGCAGCCACCCTGTTTTGCCCACAGTTAGTTTTATGTTGTCCCAGATGGATAATAATGGAAATTCTCTACCCCTGCAAAGAGTGAATCAAGATTGTTGATCTGAAAGTAAATTATTCTCTTACACTCATTTAGAGAGCTCAATAAAAACAGAATTATTGCACCAGGAATGGGCTGCTAAATATTGACCTGTTATTGGCCCGATTGAACAGATTGATGTTCCTTTTTTGCAGGTCGGTCTAACATAGGATGTATTCAACTGTTCTGGAAAGGATCTCTGAACCAATGAATTGTTCAAAATATTCTTTACCACGGATCTCGCACATCTTCAGGACGTAACTAACTAAGTGGCCCATTACGATACCCGGCGTAAATAAATCCGCCAGGCATGGAAGCGGCAAAAATCCGCCCGCACACACCGCCTGAACACCGACCACGCCATTACGATTTCACAAACCAAAAACCGCCATCGGCGGAAAAAGCACACAAAATACCGCCCGCCAACGTCCGAGTCGGAGTCAAACCGCCCGCCACGGACGGAAACACGTACGACAACACAAAACCGCCCGCCCTCACGGCCGACACACCGCACGTGACATTACGATCGCACCGACATGAGCGCGGAAAAACCACAAATATACCGCCCGCCAGCGCAAACAACGCCGATGAGAATCGACACGGCAGAAGCCATGGCGCCAACGTACCTGCACAGAAACCATCCGCACACAAAACCAATAGCACACAACATGGCCAACAAGTCCACACAGCAAGGCACGCACAAATACACAAGCACAGTACACATCCCGAAAACACCCCCGGACAAACAAAAAATACAAAGGCCAGAACCCCAGACACAACACACCTGAAAACAACAGACCATGAGGACACACCCACATAGGTGAGTACAAAAGCAGCACTCCCACAGACCACAACCCCTTGCTACATTGCAAACCAGAGAGGAGAGGAGAGGACACAGTGACACAGCAAGGACAGCAGCACACCACAGAAACGCACACATCACAACCACCACCACCACCACCACCACCAAACACCACCACCACCACCACCACCACCACCACCAAACACCGGAACCACAAACCCCCTGCACATTACACAACACACACCGCACCAGCACCACAAACACCATGGCACCACAAAGGATGCCCAAGTTCACGCCCATGGAGCTGACGGTCATGGTCGACGAGATCATCAAGGTGTACCCACAAATCTATGGGAACATGGTCCAGCACACACCACTAGCCACCAGAAACAGAATGTGGAACCGGATCGTAGACCAGGTCAATGCAGTCGGGACCCTGCCCAGGAACAGAGTCGAAATTAACAAACGTTGGAATGACGTAAAGAGCCTGGTCAAGAAGAAGGAGGGCAAAAACAGAGAGCTGGCTGCCGTCACTGGCGGAGGGAATCCCGCGCTCTTTAAGACCTTCAAAGCGTGGGAGGAGAAGGTGCGAGTCGTAATACATCCGGAGATCCTCGCCGGATTAGCAGGGGGAGTGGAGGCTGGTAAGTACAAACTAATGTATACCAGCACACCGCTATGTACTCACATGCGCAACTACCATGCCACAGCTCCCAGGGACAAACACCCCCATGTCCAGCACACAATACACAACACATCACACACACATGCAACAGACACTACCACACACAGCCCAAACCGAACAACTGTAAGATGCGTGGGGACATGTGTACACTAAGCCAGCCACGTAACCACCAACAGGTCCCCAAATATGCCAGAAGCGCCACAACGAGCACCCACCACACCCATGTGTCCGCCACAGCTGCACTAACCGACAAGTAACAGGTAAGTGGCAGGAACACAAAGTGCAGTGGGTGGGACGGTGGACAGCCCAAGTACAACACACACCAGGCCCCAGTCCCACAGCACAGCAAGGAGGAGCATCCCCCACACCCCACAGCCACGTGTCAGCCACCGCAGTGCACAACGACAGCCGAAAGGCAGCCATCACGGTCCACAGCAATCGGTGTCAGTGGGTGTCCAGCCACCCCCACGACCCACAACACCCCCCACCCCCACAGACCTGCAACATGGAGCACCCCCGCTTAGAGCCATGTGGCAACCAGTACAGTGCACGCACGAACAACTTGCAGGTGGGAAACTGGACAGGGCTGGATTACTGGAGGCATGAGGACCATAACACGACCAACACATGGGACATGTCACGTAGCAGACGAACACGCAGCACCGCCCACCGTCACGAACAAGTGAACAATGTGCACACGGACATGAACAACAGACTCACACCCCACATGACCCATCACAGACATAGCAACACCCAAGGAGCCACGTCTGCATGCACAAGCCACACTGAATATAGTCCCACACAGCAGCCACTGTGCAACTCATCACACACAACCGAAACACCATTGAAGTCCTGTCCATGTAGCCCCTACTGCCTGTCAACCACACACCCCACAACTACGCCTATGTAAGACAAACAACACTAGACGCAACAGAGTGGAACAACATAAATGCACACGAACACCACTGAACCCATCAAACTCACAGACACACCATGCACATACAACATACCATCCATCCCATCCGTCAGCCCCAGTCTCATGAAAGGCATGTCATCCGCACAGCTGCCACACATACAGCAGTCACGCTAAGACACATGCCCATGACCAACCATGTGCCAGAAGTCAATTAAGCGCACGACACACTGTGAGCAACAACACACAACATGGGCCACACCCCCCGAGCACTGCAGTGATGCACATGGCACAGGGCAGCACGCACACCAAGGAGATGGGACAACTGCAATACGTTGGCTGGCACACAACTATCACTCACTCATAACGATGCGTCCAATGCCATGTCCAGTAATCACAACAGACAGCAAATATGCAGGCCATGTCAAGCATGCACAAACCTCAAACCATGCACTGTCATGCTGCCACAACACATGCCACGTTCGGCACCCATGGCTCTCAGCATGTACCCCAAAAGCATATCCCCTCCCAAATGCGAATCTGGGGCATGGCCCCCATGTTGCCATATGCGTTCCTAAGCGTTCCATTTGAACCCCAAAAGCATATCCCCTCCCAAATGCGAATCTGGGGCATGGCCCCCATGTTGCCATATGCGTTCCTAAGCGTTCCATTTGAACCCCAAAAGCATATCCCCTCCCAAATGCGAATCTGGGGCATGGCCCCCATGTTGCCATATGCGTTCCTAAGCGTTCCATTTGAACCCCAAAAGCATATCCCCTCCCAAATGCGAATCTGGGGCATGGCCCCCATGTTGCCATATGCGTTCCTAAGCGTCCCATCTGAACACCAAAAGCAAAGTACAAACCAGACCCAGGATGGGCCAGGAGCCCGCATACACCAGAGTCACAATAAGTAGGGGCACAGCAACACACCCATCGGCATGGCCAATCCGTCCCATGCCACATGTGCACAGCACACAGTCCCATTGCCAAGCACACACAACTACAGATGCTACAGCCACACACACGCCTCCGGGAAACCCATGTACGAGATTGCACGAACTGTCAATGTCAGACGACAAATACATACTTCGCCAGGTGCAACACAATAACAAATCTCATTCTCTCCACAGGTGACGAACTGCTGGATGCTGGGGATGGAGCCAGCAGCCAGCACAGCCAGCCTACAAGCCCCCAACGAGGACACACGGATCTGGAGGATCTGTCCTCCTCTTCGGACACGGACCACCAAGCAGGCCCATCTGGTGTGGCAGGGCCCAGCCGCTCCCCAGGACCCCTCCTACCCACCAACCCATCATCCAGGGCTGCTGAACATTCCCAGCCCCCTGCTGCCACTGTCGTTGCGGCCACACCCACGGTCATTGTGGCCACTACCACTGCCGCAACCGCCACCATCGCCGCACCGACCACCACCGCCGCCACCACCGCCACGTCTTCGCTGGCACCAGCCCCAGCGCAGGTGGTGGCCCGGACGACTGGATCCACCCTGGGAGCCACAGCGAGGACCGTGGTGAGCAATGTGGCTAGTGGGCAGGCCGGTGGCAGCAGGACTGGTAGGAGGAGCAGGGTCAGGGAAACGCCAGCCTCCCCTGGGAGCCATGCCCTGCCTCACATGGCCAGAGTCCTTGGGGCCTATGAAGAGGCCCAAGGACAATGGGTCCGGTCTGCTTCAGACACGCGTGAGGTGCTGGGGGTGCTGAGGTCCATGGACGCCCGTATGGGCCAAATCGTGGACCTCATGGGACAGCTGGTGGTGGCGGTGAGGTCACAGCCAGGGACAGCAGCTCCCCTCCGCCACCACCTGCCGGGGCGCAGGGTGGAGCAGCAGTGTCCAGTTCCCCTGCATCCACAGCCAGTGATCACACCTCAACCACCAGCATGTCGCAAGCAGGCACCCCCTCGCAAACGTGGAAGGGGCCGTCCGAAGTGGAAACAGATCTCCCGGGAGGACTTCGCACGCTCCAAACGCAAGTGAGGCAGCCAGCCAGCCTTCCGCCAGCCTTCCTTGACCAGCCACTGCATTGACTTGGACTACGATCCCACTCCACACAGCCATCTGGATGGCATGTGTGTGTTGGACTATGGACATAGAACCAGTGGGTACACCCTGATCATCACGCAGCCATGACCGACAGCTCATTGTCACTGCACGCACCACTTTTGTCATCACCTTACACACAATCACATGTCACAGTTTGTAATAAATGCACCTTTTTCACTAACTGCTGTTTGTGCCCTGTGTCTTATTTGTACGGAATACAACGGCCACCTTGGGCGGAAAGGCACCTGATGCGTGGCATGGCAATTGAATCCGGAGGGCCTGTAGGGACCTAGGGGTGGGAGACAGAACAGGAGCACATTCAATGAGTGTGTCACACACCCATCACACAGTACATGTCAACAACTACAAGCAATGTACACACATCGCACAGAGCAATAGGGCACAATGCCACAGCCACCAACAGTGGCATACTACCCTGGCCATGGAGCGTTGACACACAGCACGCAGTGAACAAACGGCCACCCTGACACAGCACACACACACCTGCACAGATACAGCCACATCAGCCGTCGTACATGGACACTCACCGTCAAGTGAAGTAGCGGGCGATGAGCTGCTGCCGCACATTACCAGCTTCCTCCTCTCCGCTGTCCTCCTCACTCGAGCTGTCCTGGTCTGCGGGCTGGGGCCCTGGTTGATCTCCGTCATCCACGATGAGGGGGATCTGCTTCCGAATGGCAAGATTGTGCAGCATGCAGCACGCCACCACTATCCGGCACACCTTCTGTGGGGAGTACGCCAGCGCACCCCCGGTGCGGTCCAGGCACCTGAACCTGGACTTGAGGAGGCCAAAGGTACGCTCGACCACACGTCTGGTCCTCCCATGTGCCTCATTGTAGCGATCGTCTGCTGGGGTGCGAGGATTCCTCAATGGACTGAGCAGCCATGCCCCATTTGGATACGCAGAGTCACCTGGGTGTGAGGGACACAGAGAACCGTTGCTAATCCAACTGGACAGGGGACAGCATCGCACAGCCAGCACGCTACACCACTCCACATACTCACCGACAATACAGGCACGATCCTGTTGCATATTGGACATCAGTCGTGGCAAGATGCTGTTGCGCATTATGTGTGCGTCATGGGCCGAGCCTGGGAACTTTGCACACACGTGGGTGATCACCATGTCCGCAAGGCACACCACTTGCACATTCAGGGAGTGCGTGTGCTTCCTGTTGCGGTACAGGTGCTCAGTGGCCTGTGGTGGAACAAGGCCGACATGTGTGCAGTCAATGGCTCCAACGACGTGTGGGATTCTGCCAAGGGCATAGAATGCACCCTTCACTGCCGCCAATTCACGAGCCCTGGGGAAGCGGATGTACCTGTTCCGGTACAGCATCATGGCTGCCAGTACATCCCTCAGCACCTTGCTGAACATGGGCTGGGACATCCCTCCTCCAATGCCCACTGTGTGCTGGAATGACCCAGTGGCGAAGAAATGCATGGCGGCCATCACCTTAGCCGTGGGGGTGACAGCAGTCGGATACACCCTGCGGGGACGGAGATGGGGTTCTAACATGGCACACAGTCGATGCAGGGTTGGCCTGTCCAGCCGAAACTTCCTAATAACCTCTGTATCGTCCATGTCCGCCAGCAATTGGTATGGGCGGTCAATGTTCGGTCTCCGCCTAGGGACAATGGCAGAGGACACATGTCAATGCAACACGACACATAGCAATTTCGCATACACATCACTGACATGACTGAGCAAGCACATGAGCCACAGCCCAGCTGTCAAGCTGGGACGGCACGGCCACAATACACTTACACAGGTCTCCCAACAATGGCAATGGCTAGTGATACAAACCACTGCCATGTGCATGCACATGGGGATCTAGGCCCCAATGACTTGCGGGGCGTGCTGATGGGGACTGACTGCATATCCGTCAAGCGGCAACGCCACGGCAACATGAATGTCTGCTGAGCATGGAACTGCTTCCGCGGCTGGATGAGTATGGCACACGACGACAACGATGTGGGCACAGGCTGAGCGGCCAAAACAAGTGGGACCTGTGGCACGAGGGGATATGAGACAGTAGTAGGTGTCAGCACTGCACCCTATGTACAGCACTGTACGGATCACACCTCCCGAAACATTGACAGGTGTCCACATTGACAGCCCCATGCCAAGACGGCTGTGTGCTTGCAGTCACACGTCACAGGTGAGAGGTTACATTGCACGTGCCAGGTGGCAGACGTACATAGTGGGAGCTGGCATGTTTGTGCATGTGTCTCCTGTTCAGGTTCCACCAGATGGGCGCTGACTCTGTACTGACCATTGGACACAGCATGTTCCGTGGTAGGCTTGTGTGTGTGGGATGGTGGCACTGGATGTGCCTCCGTTGGGTGGGGGGCCATGCACAGGGCGGGTACGTCGATGATTGCGCATTGTTGGTCACGGTGGGTGCACCAACTAAGATGTGTTGCCCTGTGTTCAATTCCTATGTCCGCATGATGATGGACTGTAGATGTGGGCAGACTACACATTGGTCGATGTGCTGTCTATATGCATGTGCCTTCACACCAGGCACAGCTGCCCCTGCACATGTGACCCCTGCTGGACTCGCTGCTGGGTCTGTGGAGCTGATGCACCTTCTGCGCGTGGGGCGGACAGCTCTCCTCACTTCCCTCATTGCGCATGTCATGACTTTGCCGCAGGTGACATGGATCATGGAGGGCCCACATGTACGCGTGGGTAGGCTACACATGATTGTACACTGGTCGCCACCCCCAGTCAGTGTTTCGAATGGGAAGGTTGTCGTGCTGGTGGTATGTTCGATGTGGCGGATGGGCGGGCCTAGGTGCGGGCTTACATTCCGGACATGGGGGGTAGTTGGATTGGCGACTAGTTGCAGTACACACGGGACACGTCTCTTCCTTTCCACATCTGGGTCATCCCTTGTACTGACTGACAGTGATACAGTCATCTTCGCCCCAGCCCTCATGTCCTCCCCTCGCTCCCCCAATATGCATGCTCACCTGCGAGGCTAGCGCTTGCACAGGCAGCCCCAAGCTCGCACCAGAGAGGGCAAGGAGTGTATGTGTGGGTCCAGTTGCACGAGTGGGCTGTCTCAGGGTATGATGTCTTGCGGGACGCCGTCCACCTGCGTGGTGCCCCAAATGGAGACCCGGCCTGCATGGACTATGCATCACAGTCTTCGCCTTCCGGATCCGCCACCTGCGACACCCACTGGCTGTGGCTGCCCTTGCGGCCAGGCCACGTCCGTCTGTGACTGATGGCCCACACATTCACTCTTTGGCCTCTCTGGGGAGGGCTCGGGGGTGGTGGCGCACGCGCTTGCACTTAGTCGCAATGGCATGTGGCGTGGTTGGTATGATGGGCAATGGATGGGATGGTGCGAGCCACCTCCCGTGACGTCAGTGCTGCTCGTGCTGTGGTGCGTCCCCCTACACTTCCATGTGACTTGTGCCATGCTAGACGTTGAGGTTCTATTGCCTGCGTGATATGACCAGGAGGAGCGCGAGGAGACCTCTCACACACCATGCTCCACTGCCATCCCGTGCCCTGTATCGCCTGTGCGGATTGACTATGTTGGGGTTACACCTGGTCGACTGGGGCTGTGTGTGCCTTGTCAAGGGGCATGGCGGGCGCACAACAGGATCCAGCTTGTCCACAGAGGGTGGGCTGAGGTGCGCCTGGTACCGCTTTGTACGTGTGCCCGGCTGCTGTGCACACACGTGTTCACTCCCCCCGACAGGTGTCCTCTCACAATGCCCAGGGAAGCGGTGGTGTACTGTTCATGACCCCTCCCAACACGGCGTGCTCCATCTTGGCATGTGCGCATCTACCCGTCGCACCCACCCACCTGAGCACTGCGTCCATACGACTTCACACGACACATGTGTGTCTTCCACAGTAGTGCTACTCATTTGCGTTGACATCCAATACCAGTGGACTACATGGTCATGTCACGACTGCCGTGTACTTCACATACTCTCATCCTCTCTCATTCTTACTTGTGAAATGAGTCAGCGTAGACAGTTTTGGTTTCAAACATTATATTGAGTCTTCTGTCCTCTGTGATGCAGTATAGTGGACACTACTGGCAGCGGAATACATGTTGAGGATATACTGAGCATGATTGCAAATGGGATAGGGTGTGGGGTTACATGTGATTGGCTGTTGCATGTGGGATGTGGGCTTCAGAGTGACATCTGCTTGGCCAAGGCTGTGCTAATGTACATTTACGTATAGCTGCGGAGCTGCGGACTTTGACACAGACGGTATACATGTAGCCTACCAGACCGCTTGGCATCATGGGCACAGTCCATCTCAGTTCCATGTGACAGGTTTGCTGCGGTTGTTCCTCATGCACGCGTGCATGTGAGATGACATCAGGGCATGTGCTTGCGTGCATGCAGCGGCGTGCCACTTGTTGTTGCACTGTGGTGGTTACTGGACATGTCACAGTCACTGGGGTCGTGTTGTTGTTGTATGCACTTGTCGTCCATGCAAAGGTCCTGGTATGGGATTCCCGGGGCGGGGGTGGGAGGGGTGCAGCACCCACAGACTCCAGGCGACCTATTCATGTCCACTGAGCGGTGTGTGTGTCCATGTGCGCTGGATCCATGTCGTGTCCTGGTTGTTCGTGCAGTTCCGTCCATGTGGGTGCGATACACAGAGCCCATGCCACTGCCTCCCACGATGCATGCGGTGTTCCTGGATGTGATGGGGAACAGTGTGCATGTCCCGGTCATATCCGATGTCATGGCGATGTCGTTGATGGTGTGGTTACAGTTGCCGGTCGTTTGGTATGGCTGTTGTGGTGGTGACTGGCCAGTCCGTGCGGAAGCTAAGCATGGGTGCGGGGTTGGACATCATAGGTCACTCGGGAACCTGCGTTGTGGTCCAACGAATTTACAGGTTGTCAGGTATGCGATGCCGTCCAGCAGGGCTTCCATGTCATTGGTGGTGTACATGTTTGCCAGCCAATGTAGCGGATGGTGGCTGTCAAGGTGTTGTTCGTAAGTTGTCCCTTGGAGGACCATGATGGGGCATGCTGGGTGACATTCGATGTAGCTGTTCTCGATGATCCGTCGTGTGGAGGCACAGTGGTCCCATTTCAGTGCGGGTGCGATGTTGGCCACATACGCCATGCCCCCATAGGCAGAGCAGGCCCTGTCGTGTGCGTCCAGAGGGAGGAGTAGTGGTAGCAGGTCCGCCTTCAGACATGCCGGGTTGGAGAGGCATATCTCGACGGGATGCTGGTAGGGACACCTCCGACAGTAGAAGACGGGCATGACGCAGCTGAACAATGTGATGCGGTAAGTCAGTCGGTAACTTACGTTCAGCAGGGACAGGAGATCGCATCCCAATGTATGTAACAGGTTGGTTTTGTACAGCTTGAGCTGTTCGGCGTAGTTGGGTAGGTGTGTTGCGGTTGCCATTTCGCAGCGGTTCGTTGAGGTGGCGTGCTCCGGCTGTGTGTGCAGTCTGCAATGTGCACGCTCCGGGGTTGCTGTGAGCTCTGTGTAGTCGTAGGGAGACAGGACTTGTGTTCTGTTGGCTTGTTTGGAGGACACGGGCCCTCTTCCCACATGCTTCTCAGACAGTTCAAGGTCAGTGATGTGTGACTCCTTCCAATTAACTTGCATGTGGCCGACATGGGGGAGTGTTTTCTTCTTTCTTCCCCGTCCGTTGTGTGCTTCTGTGATATGCGCTATCTGCCCTGTGGTCGGTCTCCTCGGCATGCCTGTGTTGGTCTATTCTTGGACAATGGCTGTATTCACCGGCTTCTGTCGTAGGGCTGTGGTTTCGGAGTTGGAATGGAAGGTCATTCAGTGCTGTCTGCTCTCCCTTGTGTGGGCGGCAGGCTGCCTTTCCGCTCTGCGTTGGGCCTTGTGTGTGAATGTTATTCTTGGGCCACCTGTTGTCGGTCCCCGGGCTCTTTGGTGTTCCGTTTTATATGTCTTGTTCATATGTGCAGGGTGGTATGGGTGTTTCTGTGTGGTACTGGCGTTCCTCTTCCCGAAGGGGCCCTGCTTCTCCTAGTTGGTGTTGCCGCCGCTGTGTGCTACGCCATGTTTGTTACACTGGGGTGTGTCCTGCTGTTGCGTGTCTTCACTGACATGTGTGCGTCGGTAGTGTGGCGTTGGGTGTTGTCCGTGAATTGGGCGTTGGGGACATGTCTGTGGCCGGCCTGTCACGTGTCATGTGCGTTCGGGGTGGGGCTGATGTGTGTGCTGCTTGGTTGTGTCCCTGTGTCTGTGTGCGACGCATGCATGGCGCTGCGGTTGGCCTCTGCGTTGTGCACATGTGTGGCGGCGTCATCGGCGCTTTGGGGCCGTGACGGGGTGGTTGGTTCCTAGTCCCAGGTGGTGTGTACACATGTGTTCTGCGATCTTACGATTTGGCCTGTGTGTCATATGTGGATGCGATGGTGGATGTGTAGTGTACACGCGCTGGTGGGGGGTTGTCCGCTTTTTCCGCCCTTCCACTGTGTGCGCTGTTTGCGTGCACTTGTTCTGTGTGTGCCTACCTGCGTCTCCGCGGTTCGTTGCGTCCTTGGTGGTGCATCAGCAGAAGCATGGGGAGTGCCTGCAGTGCTGGATTCATGCTCGGGGAGCCGCTTCTTCGTTGTCCGTGCTCGGCATCCGTGTTACCGCTTCGGTTTGTCGTACGGTATCTCTTGGCCATGGGAGCCGTTTGTTTGCGGCATCGTAATTTATGCGCCGGGCGGGACGTGTTTCGTCGGACGGTGTGTGTCAGTTGGGCTGCGCCGCTACATGTACGGGCGCACTTTGATGGCGGACGGTGTTGCTGGCTTGCCGGCGGTGTTTGGCCTACTTTTCGCATCGTAATTGGACGGGCGTGTGGACTGCTGCGTGCCGGCGGTAACTGGTGGTTTTTGCATCCGCCAGCACGGCGGTGGTGCTTCCGCCCGCCATCGTAATGTGCCCCTAATTTTGTAAATAGAGGATGACAAATAGGGGTTTAAATAAGGTCGTGGTTTATTTTCATTTATATTGAATACCTATTTTGAGTGCACTGCAAACTGACCTGCCCCGTATCGCTTTAAATAACGTGCTGCTTTTAACCAACTCTAGGAAATCTCCTGAGTCAATTTGGACTGGAGGAAGGGTTGAATGGGTCTTGCCTTGAGGAGTGATCTAATACAGGATGTCTTCAACTCGATGGAAAGAACCCTGAACTAGAAAATTGATCTAGATATTCCATGGGATTTATCCTGAAAATATCATCAGGAGGACATAACTAACATTTTCACATTGTTTATGTCACTCCGTTATTGCGTAGTGCAGTGCTTGCTAATTCCCTAGCCTCTTGGCTGTTCCCTGGACAAAAAAAATCCCTGAAGGCACCTTGTAGCATCAAGTGCTGCTTCACATCTTCATATATTAATTAAATTAAGAGATGCATATTTGGGGGAAGTAGGAATGGGGGATGGGTTACGTACAACTAGAAGGAAGATACTGTGCAGGAAAGGAAGTTGTGCCTTATTTGCTCAGCGTTAAATATGATTTAGCATTTTGCCACTGTGCGAAGATGTGCGAGCACGGTCTTTTGTGAGTTTTAGGTTTGAGGTACACCCTCCAGTTTAAATCTCTACAAGCAGACTCATGGTTGACCCAACCAAGGGAAATTGTGTAATATGTGTAAATTTCAGGGAAATTGCATATGAATGTATGATTTTACATGTATAAATAGATGATTTACATGTTGCCCTGTTATCTGTTGTTACCTGTTTCATTTAGTGCTAGGATTCCATGCAAAGCCAGGCCAACATATTATGCTTGACTTTAGTTGATCTGGCTTAGCATGTATTCCATATTTTTGCAGCGGATGTAGTAAATATGTTTGAAATTATTTATAAAATTAAATATTTTGTAATCTTTTAGTTATTTTAGGGGCCCATTACGATACCCGGCGTAAAAATATCCGCCAGGCATGGAAGCGGCAAAAATCCGCACGCACACACCGTCTGAACACCGACCACGCCATTACGATGACACAAACCGAAAACCGCCATCGGCGGAAAAATCACACAAAATACCGCCCGCCAACGTCCGAGTCGGAGTCAAACCGCCCGCCACGGACGGAAACACGCACGACAACACAAAACCGCCCGCCCTCATGGCCGACACACCGCACGTGAAATTACGATCGCACCGCCATGAGCGCGGGAAAACCACAAATATACCGCCCGCCAGCGCAAACAACGCCGATGAGAATTGACACGGCAGAAGCCATGGCGCCCACGTACCTGCACAGAAACCATCCGCTCACAAAACCAATAGCACACAACATGGCCAACAAGTCCACACAGCAAGGCACGCACAAATACACAAGCACAGTACACATCCCGAAAACACCCCCCGGACAAACAAAAAATACAAAGGCCAGAACCCCAGACACAACACACCTGAAAACAACAGACCATGAGGACACACCCACATAGGTAAGTACAAAAGCAGCACTCCCACAGACCACAACCCCTTGCTACATTGCAAACCAGAGAGGAGAGGAGAGGACACAGTGACACAGCAAGGACAGCAGCACACCACAGAAACGCACACATCACAACCACCACCACCACCACCACCAAACACCTGCACCACAAACCCCCTGCACATTACACAACACACACCGCACCAGCACCACAAACACCATGGCACCACAAAGAATGCCCAAGTTCACGCCCATTGAGCTGACGGTCATGGTCGACGAGATCATCAAGGTGTACCCACAAATCTATGGGAACATGGTCCAGCACACACCACTAGCCACCAGAAACAGAATATGGAACCGGATCGTAGACCAGGTCAATGCAGTCGGGACCCTGCCCAGGAACAGAGGAGAAATTAACAAACGTTGGAATGACGTCAAGAGCCTGGTCAAGAAGAAGGAGGGCAAAAACAGAGAGCTGGCTGCCGTCACTGGCGGAGGGAATCCCGCGCTCTTCAAGACCTTCAAAGCGTGGGAGGAGAAGGTGCGAGTCGTAATACATCCGGAGATCCTCGCCGGATTAGCAGGGGGAGTGGAGGCTGGTAAGTACAAACTAATGTATACCAGCACACCGCTATGTACTCACATGCACTACCACCATGCCACAGCACCCAGGGACAAACACCCCCATGTCCAGCACACAATACACAACACATCACACACACATGCAACAGACACCACCACACACAGCCCAAACCGAACAACTGTAAGATACGTGGGGACATGTGTACACTCAGCCAGCCACGTAACCACCAACAGGTCCCCAAATATGCCAGAAGCGCCACAACGAGCACCCACCACACCCATGTGTCCGCCACAGCTGCACTAACCGACAAGTAACAGGTAAGTGGCAGGAACACAAAGTGCAGTGGGTGGGACGGTGGACAGCCCAAGTACAACACACACCAGGCCCCTAGTCCCACAGCACAGCAAGGAGGAGCATCCCCCACACCCCACAGCCACGTGTCAGCCACCGCAGTGCACAACGACAGCCGAAAGGCAGACATCACGGTCCACAGCAATCGGTGTCAGTGGGTGTCCAGCCACCCCCACGACCCACAACACCCCCCACCCCCACAGACCTGCAACATGGAGCACCCCCGCTTAGAGCCATGTGGCATCCAGTACAGTGCACGCACGAACAACTTGCAGGTGGGAAACTGGACAGGGCTGGATTACTGGAGGCATGAGGACCGGAACATGACCAACACATGGGACATGTCACGTAGCAGACGAACACGCAGCACCGCCCACCGTCACGAACAAGTGAACAATGTGCACACGGACATGAACAACAGACTCACACCCCACATGACCCATCACAGACATAGCAACACCCAAGGAGCCACGTCTGCATGCACAAGCCACACTGAACATAGTACCACACGGCAGCCACTGTGCAACTCATCACACACAACCGAAACACCATTGAAGTCCTGTCCATGTAGCCCCTACTGCCTGTCAACCACACACCCCACAACTACGCCTATGTAAGACAAACAACACTAGACGCAACAGAGCGGAACAACATAAATGCACACGAACACCACTGAACCCATCAAACACACAGACACACCATGCACATACAACATACCATCCATCCCATCCGTCAGCCCCAGTCTCATGAAAGGCATGTCATCCGCACAGCTGCCACACATACAGCAGTCACGCTAAGATACATGCCCATGACCAACCATGTGCCAGAAGTCAATGAAGCGCACGACACACTGTGAGCAACAACGCACAACATGGGCCACACCCCCCGAGCACTGCAGTGATGCACATGGCACAGGGCAGCACGCACACCAAGGAGATGGGACAACTGCAATACGTTGGCTGGCACACAACCATCACTCACTCATAACGATGCGTCCAATGCCATGTCCAGTAATCACAACAGACAGCAAATATGCAGGCCATGTCAAGCATGCACACACCTCAAACCATGCACTGTCATGCTGCCACAACACATGTCACGTTCGGCACCCATGGCTCACAGCATGTACCCCAAAAGCATATTCCCTCCCAAATGCGAATCTGGGGCATGGCCCCCATGTTGCCATATGCGTTCCTGAGCGTTCCATTTGAACCCCAAAAGCATATTCCCACCCAAATGCGAATCTGGGGCATGGCCCCCATGTTGCCATATGCGTTCCTGAGCGTTCCATTTGAACCCCAAAAGCATATTCCCACCCAAATGCGAATCTGGGGCATGGCCCCCATGTTGCCATATGCGTTCCTAAGCGTTCCATTTGAACCCCAAAAGCATATCCCCTCCCAAATGCGAATCTGGGGCATGGCCCCCATGTTGCCATATGCGTTCCTAAGCGTTCCATTTGAACCTCAAAAGCATATTCCCACCCAAATGCGAATCTGGGGCATGGCCCCCATGTTGCCATATGCGTTCCTAAGCGTTCCATTTGAACCCCAAAAGCATATCCCCTCCCAAATGCGAATCTGGGGCATGGCCCCCATGTTGCCATATGCGTTCCTAAGCGTTCCATTTGAACCCCAAAAGCATATCCCCTCCCAAATGCGAATCTGGGGCATGGCCCCCATGTTGCCATATGCGTTCCTAAGCGTTCCATTTGAACCCCAAAAGCATATTCCCACCCAAATGCGAATCTGGGGCATGGCCCCCATGTTGCCATATGCGTTCCTAAGCGTTCCATTTGAACCCCAAAAGCATATTCCCACCCAAATGCGAATCTGGGGCATGGCCCCCATGTTGCCATATGCGTTCCTAAGCGTCCCATCTGAACACCAAAAGCAAAGTACAAACCAGACCCAGGATGGGCCAGGAGCCCGCATACACCAGAGTCACAATAAGTAGGGGCACAGCAACACACCCATCGGCATGGCCAATCCGTCCCATGCCACATGTGCACAGCACACAGTCCCATTGCCAAGCACACACAACTACAGATGCTACAGCCACACACACGCCTCCGGGAAACCCATGTACGAGATTGCACGAACTGTTAATGTCAGACGACAAATACATACTTCGCCAGGTGCAACACAATAACAAATCTCATTCTCTCCACAGGTGACGAACTGCTGGATGCTGGGGATGGAGCCCGCAGCCAGCACAGCCAGCCTACAAGCCCCCAACGAGGACACACGGATCTGGAGGATCTGTCCTCCTCTTCGGACACGGACCACCAAGCAGGCCCATCTGGTGTGGCAGGGCCCAGCCGCTCCCCAGGACCCCTCCTACCCACCAACCCATCATCCAGGGCTGCTGAACATTCCCAGCCCCCTGCTGCCACTGTCGTTGCGGCCACACCCACGGTCATTGTGGCCACTACCACTGCCGCAACCGCCACCATCGCCGCACCGACCACCACCGCCGCCACCACCACCACGTCTTCGCTGGCACCAGCCCCAGCGCAGGTGGTGGCCCGGCCGACTGGATCCACCCTGGGAGCCACAGCGAGGACCGTGGTGAGCAATGTGGCTAGTGGGCAGGCCGGTGGCAGCAGGACTGGTAGGAGGAGCAGGGTCAGGGAAACGCCAGCCTCCCCTGGGAGCCATGCCCTGCCTCAAATGGCCAGAGTCCTTGGGGCCTATTAAGAGGCCCAAGGACAATGGGTCCGGTCTGCTTCAGACACGCGTGAGGTGCTGGGGGTGCTGAGGTCCATGGACGCCCGTATGGGCCAACTCGTGGACCTCATGGGCCAGCTGGTGGTGGCGGTGAGGTCACAGCCAGGGACAGCAGCTCCCCCTCCGCCACCACCTGCCGGGGCGCAGGGTGGAGCAGCAGTGTCCAGTTCCCCTGCGTCCACAGCCAGTGAGCACACCTCAACCACCAGCATGTCGCAAGCAGGCACCCCCCCTCGCAAACGTGGAAGGGGCCGTCCGAAGTGGAAACAGATCTCCCGGGAGGACTTCGCAGGCTCCAAACGCAAGTAAGGCAGCCAGCCAGCCTTCCGCCAGCCTTCCTTGACCAGCCACTGCATTGACTTGGACTACGATCCCACTCCACACAGCCATCTGGATGGCATGTGTGTGTTGGACTATGGACATAGAACCAGTGGGTACACCCTGTGCATCACGCAGCCATGACCGACAGCTCATTGTCACTGCACGCACCACTTTTGTCATCACCTTACACACAATCACATGCCACAGTTTGAAATAAATGCACCTTTTACACTAACTGCTGTTTGTGCCCTGTGTTTTATTTGTACGGAATACAACGGCCACCTTGGGCGGAAAGGCACCTGATGCGTGGCATGGCAATTGAATCCGGAGGGCCTGTAGGGACCTAGGGGTGGGAGACAGAACAGGAGCACATTCAATGAGTGTGTCACACACCCATCACACAGTACATGTCAACAACTACAAGCAATGTACACACATCGCACAGAGCAATAGGGCACAATGCCACAGCCACCAACAGTGGCATACTACCCTGGCCATGGAGCGTTGACACACAGCACGCAGTGAACAAACGGCCACCCTGACACAGCACACACACACCTGCACAGATACAGCCACATCAGCCGTCGTACATGGACACTCACCGTCAAGTGAAGAAGCGGGCGATGAGCTGCTGCCGCACATTACCAGCTTCCTCCTCTCCGCTGTCCTCCTCACTCGAGCTGTCCTGGTCTGCGGGCTGGGGCCCTGGTTGATCTCCGTCATCCACGATGAGGGGGATCTGCTTCCGAATGGCCAGATTGTGCAGCATGCAGCACGCCACCACTATCCGGCACACCTTCTGTGGGGAGTACGCCAGCGCACCCCCGGTGCGGTCCAGGCACCTGAACCTGGACTTGAGGAGGCCAAAGGTACGCTCGACCACACGTCTGGTCCTCCCATGTGCCTCATTGTAGCGATCGTCTGCTGGGGTGCGAGGATTCCTCAATGGACTGAGCAGCCATGCCCCATTCGGGTACGCAGAGTCACCTGGGTGTGAGGGACACAGAGAACCGTTGCTATTCCAACTGGACAGGGGACAGCATCGCACAACCAGCACGCTACACCACTCCACATACTCACCGACAATACAGGCACGATCCTGTTGCATATTGGACATCAGTCGTGGCAAGATGCTGTTGCGCATTATGTGTGCGTCATGGGCCGAGCCTGGGAACTTTGCACACACGTGGGTGATCACCATGTCCGCAAGGCACACCACTTGCACATTCAGGGAGTGCGTGTGCTTCCTGTTGCGGTACAGGTGCTCAGTGGCCTGTGGTGGAACAAGGCCGACATGTGTGCAGTCAATGGCTCCAACGACGTGTGGGATTCTGCCAAGGGCATAGAATGCACCCTTCACTGCCGCCAATTCACGAGCCCTGGGGAAGCGGATGTACCTGTTTCGGTACAGCATCATGGCTGCCAGTACATCCCTCAGCACCTTGCTGAACATGGGCTGGGACATCCCTCCTCCAATGCCCACTGTGTGCTGGAATGACCCAGTGGCGAAGAAATGCATGGCGGCCATCACCTTAGCCGTGGGGGTGACAGCAGTCGGATACACCCTGCGGGGACGGAGATGGGGTTCTAACATGGCACACAGTCGATGCAGGGTTGGCCTGTCCAGCCGAAACTTCCTAATAACCTCTGTATCGTCCATGTCCGCCAGCAATTGGTATGGGCGGTCAATGTTCGGTCTCCGCCTAGGGACAATGGCAGAGGACACATGTCAAAGCAACACGACACATAGCAATTTCGCATACACATCACTGACATGACTGAGCAAGCACGTGAGCCACAGCCCAGCTGTCAAGCTGGGACGGCACGGTCACAATACACTTACACAGGTCTCCCAACAATGGCAATGGCTAGTGATACAAACCACTGCCATGTGCATGCACATGGGGATCTAGGCCCCAATGACTTGCGGGGCGTGCTGATGGGGACTGACTGCATATCCGTCAAGCGGCAACGCCACGGCAACATGAATGTCTGCTGAGCATGGAACTGCTTCCGCGGCTGGATGAGTATGGCACACGACGACGACGATGTGGGCACAGGCTGAGCGGCCAAAACAAGTGGGACCTGTGGCACGAGGGGATATGAGACAGTAGTAGGTGTCAGCACTGCACCCTATGTACAGCACTGTACGGATCACACCTCCCGAAACATTGACAGGTGTCCACATTGACAGCCCCATGCCAAGACGGCTGTGTGCTTGCAGTCACACGTCACAGGTGAGAGGTTACATTGCACGTGCCAGGTGGCAGACGTACATAGTGGGAGCTGGCATGTGTGTGCATGTGTCTCCTGTTCAGGATCCACCAGATGGGCGCTGACTCTGTACTGACCATTGGACACAGCATGTTCCGTGGAAGGCTTGTGTGTGTGGGATGGTGGCACTGGATGTGCCTCCGTTGGGTGGGGGGCCATGCACAGGGCGGGTACGTCGATGATTGCGCATTGTTGGTCACGGTGGGTGCACCAACTGAAGATGTGTTGCCCTGTGTTCAATTCCTATGTCCGCATGATGATGGACTGTAGATGTGGGCAGACTACACATTGGTCGATGTGCTGTCTATATGCATGTGCCTTCACACCAGGCACAGCTGCCCCTGCACATGTGACCCCTGCTGGACTCGCTGCTGGGTCTGTGGAGCTGATGCACCTTCTGCGCGTGGGGCGGACAGCTCTCCTCACTTCCCTCATTGCGCATGTCATGACTTTGCCCAGGTGACATGGATCATGGAGGGCCCACATGTACGCGTGGGTAGGCTACACATGATTGTACACTGGTCGCCACCCCCAGTCAGTGTTTCGAATGGGAAGGTTGTCGTGCTGGTGGTATGTTCGATGTGGCGGATGGGCGGGCCTAGGTGCGGGCTTACATTCCGGACATGGGGGGTAGTTGGATTGGCGACTAGTTGCAGTACACACGGGACACGTCTCTTCCTTTCCACATCTGGGTCATCCCTTGTACTAACTGACAGTGATACAGTCATCTTCGCCCCAGCCCTCATGTCCTCCCCTCGCTCCCCCAATATGCATGCTCACCTGCGAGGCTAGCGCTTGCACAGGCAGCCCCAAGCTCGCACCAGAGAGGGCAAGGAGTGTATGTGTGGGTCCAGTTGCACGATTGGGCTGTCTCAGGGTATGATGTGTGGCGGGACGCCGTCCACCTGCGTGGTGCCCCAAATGGAGACCCGGCCTGCATGGACTATGCATCACAGTCTTCGCCTTCCGGATCCGCCACCTGCGACACCCAGTGGCTGTGGCTGCCCTTGCGGCCAGGCCGCGTCCGTCTGTGGCTGATGGCCCACACATTCACTCTTTGGCCTCTCTGGGGAGGGCTCGGGGTGGTGGCGCACGCGCTTGCACTTAGTCGCAATGGCATGTGGCGTGGTTGGTATGATGGGCAATGGATGGGATGGTGCGAGCCACCTCCCGTGACGTCAGTGCTGCTCGTGCTGTGGTGCGTCCCCCCTACACTTTCATTTGACTTGTGCCATGCTAGACGTTGAGGTTCTATTGCCTGCGTGATATGACCAGGAGGAGCGCGAGGAGACCTCTCACACACCATGCTCCACTGCCATCCCGTGCCCTGTATCGCCTGTGCGGATTGACTATGTTGGGGTTACACCTGGTCGACTGGGGCTGTGTGTGCCTTGTCAAGGGGCATGGCGGGCGCACAACAGGATCCAGCTTGTCCACAGAGGGTGGGCTGAGGTGCGCCTGGTACCGCTTTGTACGTGTGCCCGGCTGCTGTGCACACACGTGTTCACTCCCCCCGACAGGTGTCCTCTCACAATGCCCAGGGAAGCGGTGGTGTACTGTTCATGACCCCTCCCGACACGGCGTGCTCCAACTTGGCATGTGCGCATCTACCCGTCACACCCACCCACCTGAGCACTGCGTCCATACGACTTCACACGACACATGTGTGTCTTCCACAGTTGTGCTACTCATTTGCGTTGACATCCAATACCAGTGGACTACATGGTCATGTCACGACTGCCGTGTACTTCACATACTCTCATCCTCTCTCATTCGTACTTGTGAAATGAGTCAGCGGAGACAGTTTTGGTTTCAAACATTATATTGAGTCTTCTGTCCTCTGTGATGCAGTATAGTGGACACTACTGGCAGCGGAATACATGTTGAGGATATACTGAGCATGATTGCAAATGGGATAGGGTGTGGGGTTACATGTGATTGGCTGTTGCATGTGGGATGTGGGCTTCAGAGTGACATCTGCTTGGCCAAGGCTGTGCTAATGTACATTTACGTATAGCTGCGGAGCTGCGGACTTTGACACAGACGGTATACATGTAGCCTACCAGACCGCTTGGCATCATGGGCACAGTCCATCTCAGTTCCATGTGACAGGTTTGCTGCGGTTGTTCCTCATGCACGCGTGCATGTGAGATGACATCAGGGCATGTGCTTGCGTGCATGCAGCGGCGTGCCACTTGTTGTTGCACTGTGGTGGTTACTGGACATGTCACAGTCACTGGGGTCGTGTTGTTGTTGTATGCACTTGTCGTCCATGCAAAGGTCCTGGTATGGGATTCCCGGGGCGGGGGTGGGAGGGGTGCAGCACCCACAGACTCCAGGCGACCTATTCATGTCCACTGAGCGGTGTGTGTGTCCATGTGCGCTGGATCCATGTCGTGTCCTGGTTGTTCGTGCAGTTCCGTCCATGTGGGTGCGATACACAGAGCCCATGCCACTGCCTCCCACGATGCATGCGGTGTTCCTGGATGTGATGGGGAACAGTGTGCATGTCCCGGTCATATCCGATGTCATGGCGATGTCGTTGATGGTGTGGTTACAGTTGCCGGTCGTTTGGTATGGCTGTTGTGGTGGTGACTGGCCAGTCCGTGCGGAAGCTAAGCATGGGTGCGGGGTTGGACATCATAGGTCAATCGGGGAACCTGCGTTGTGGTCCGACGAATTTACAGGTTGTCAGGTATGCGATGCCGTCCAGCAGGGCTTCCATGTCATTGGTGGTAAACATGTTTGCCAGCCAATGTAGCGGATGGTGGCTGTCAAGGTGTTGTTCGTAAGTTGTCCCTTGGAGGACCATGATGGGGCATGCTGGGTGACATTCGATGTAGCTGTTCTCGATGATCCGTCGTGTGGAGGCACAGTGGTCCCATTTCAGTGCGGGTGCGATGTTGGCCACATACGCCATGCCCCCATAGGCAGAGCAGGCCCTGTCGTGTGCGTCCAGAGGGAGGAGTAGTGGTAGCAGGTCCGCCTTCAGACATGCCGGGTTGGAGAGGCATATCTCCACGGGATGCTGGTAGGGACACCTCCGACAGTAGAAGACGGGCATGACGCAGCTGAACAATGTGATGCGGTAAGTCAGTCGGTAACTTACGTTCAGCAGGGACAGGAGATCGCATCCCAATGTATGAAACAGGTTGGTTTTGTACAGCTTGAGCTGTTCGGCGTAGTTGGGTAGGTGTGTTGCGGTTGCCATTTCGCAGCGGTGCGTTGTGGTGGCGTGCTCCGGCTGTGTGTGCAGTCTGCAATGTGCACGCTCCGAGGTTGCTGTGAGCTCTGTGTAGTCGTAGGGAGACAGGACTTGTGTTCTGTTGGCTTGTTTGGAGGACACGGGCCCTCTTCCCACATGCTTCTCAGACAGTTCAAGGTCAGTGATGTGTGACTCCTTCCAATTAACTTGCATGTGGCCGACATGGGGAGTGTTTTCTTCTTTCTTCCCCGTCCGTTGTGTGCTTCTGTGATATGCGCTATCTGCCCTGTGGTCGGTCTCCTCGGCAAGCCTGTGTTGGTCTATTCTTGGACAATGGCTGTATTCACCGGCTTCTGTCGTAGGGCTGTGGTTTCGGAGTTGGAATGGAAGGTCATTCAGTGCTGTCTGCTCTCCCTTGTGTGGGCGGCAGGCTGCCTTTCCGCTCTGCGTTGGGCCTTGTGTGTGAATGTTATTCTTGGGCCACCTGTTGTCGGTCCCCGGGCTCTTTGGTGTTCCGTTTTATATGTCTTGTTCATATGTGCAGGGTGGTATGGGTGTTTCAGTGTGGTACTGGCGTTCCTCTTCCCGAAGGGGCCCTGCTTCTCCTAGTTGGTGTTGCCGCCGCTGTGTGCTACGCCATGTTTGTTACACTGGGGTGTGTCCTGCTGTTGCGTGACTTCACTGACATGTGTGCGTCGGTTGTGTGGCGTTGGGTGTTGTCCGTGAATTGGGCGTTGGGGACATGTCTGTGGCAGGCCTGTCACGTGTCATGTGCGTTCGGGGTGGGGCTGATGTGTGTGCTGCTTGGTTGTGTCCCTGTGTCTGTGTGCGACGCATGCATGGCGCTGCGGTTGGCCTCTGCGTTGTGCGCATGTGTGGCGGCGTCATCGCCGCTTTGGGGCCGTGACGGGGTGGTTAGTTCCTAGTCCCAGGTGGTGTGTACACATGTGTTACGCGATGTTACGATTTGGCCTGTGTGTCATATGTGGATGCAATGGTGGATGTGTAGTGTACACGCGCTGGTGGGGGTTGTCCGCTTTTTCCGCCCTTGCACTGTGTGCGCTGTTTGCGTGCACTTGTTGTGTGTGTGCCTACCTGCGTCTCCGCGGTACTTTGCGTCCTTGGTGGTGCATCAGCAAGAGCATGGGGAGGGCCTGCAGTGCTGGATTCATGCTCGGGGAGCCGCTTCTTCGTTGTCCGTGCTCGGCGTCCGTGTTACCGCTTCGGTTTGTCGTACGGTATCTCTTGGCCGTGGGAGCCGTTTGTTTGCGGCATCGTAATTTATGCGCCGGGCGGGACGTGTTTCGTCGGACGGTGTGTGTCAGTTAGGCTGCGCCGCTACGTGTACGGGCGCACTTTGATGGCGGACGGTGTTGCTGGCTTGCCGGCGGTGTTTGGCCTACTTTTCGCATCGTAATTGGGCGGGCGTGTGGACTCCTGCGTGCCGGCGGTAACTGGTGGTTTTTGGATCCGCCAGCACGGCGGTTGTGCTTCTGCCCGCCATCGTAATGAGCCCCTTAATTTTTAGGAATATTCTTTTTATCTTATTTTTTAAATAATGTACTATATGTTATTGTTATAAATGTGGTTATTTTCTTCTTTTTCTTTTTATTAATACAATGTACTTTTAATAATTGTTTAAATATTTTTAAGTATATATTCTTATTAAATTTTCTTTCATAATATTTTTTACAATATTATTTTTATTCATTTTTAACTGCAATATTATTTAAACTTTAGTATCTAAATTAATGTAAATATGAATTACGATATATTATCTTTTTTTTTTTTTTACAATATTCTGATCTACAATATTTTTGTTTTGATATTTTTGTAGTTTACTAAGTCTGTGACAACTATATTTTGGTTCCCAATTTTTTTTTAGACATAAACAACAAGGTGATGGTCAGAACTAATAAGAGTAAAAGGGAAGAGGGAGCCAGCCACAGAAAGAATTAGGGATCAGATAGAGCAAGTTGAGAAGGGGGAAGTTAAGTTTGGGAGATGGTTAGATAGAGGATGAGAGACTAAGAAGGAATCTGTCAAAGAGAGTGGGTAAGATTCAGAGCTGGGCAGAGGGCATTAGAGAGAAGAAGGGGCGAGAGCCAGAGTAACGGTGGCTAAGAGTGCAAGAGTGGCAAGACAGCTGCATTGTCCTGCTGGAAACGTTCTAGTGTCTCGGCAGACACTGAGTTGGTTAGCCATTCCCTTGGGGGAGTGGACACACATGCACCCCACACCCATCCATCACAGGCGTCACGAGTGACGTGACCCTGCTAATAAAACGGCCCGGGTGCGCGTGCTCGTGGCCACTTAACCAAGTATACTCGTGTGTGTGTGTCCTTCATTTCCTTAGCATGTGAGCCCTGGGCCCACAACACCACATTGGCGACGAGCGGGTCTGAGCCCGCGTGCTTGCTGGCGGCCGCTCTGATGTTTGTCGTGGGAGGAGGGAGTAGCCGGAGCATGAGTCACCCCCACACCTGCTGCCAGCGTGACTCTAACAGAATGCTGTGAAAGGGGGACAGGCGTCGCCGCAGCACAGATCTCGAGGTGCCTGCACACTGCCAACTTACACCGCCAGAAGCGGGACGTACATGCTGCATCGCCCCTACGGCTCGCCTGAAGAGGGAGACTGAGCGGCGCTGTCGGAGGAGGCCTACAGCGAGGCGCAATACCCTGTGTGAGCATGCCGCCATCCATCCTGACAGAAGGAGGGGAAGTTGCGGTGTAAGCTCACAGTGCGCCGTGCAGGCATGAGGCACCTAGACAATAGCTGCGTCGAGAAGTGATTAGTGCACCCCACGAAAGGTGACACACTTGCAGCGGTAGGAAACTGCTGCACCACTGAGCGATTTGCGTGCGGAGGCGCCGGCCGGGGGTAGGACCAAAGAATACATGACATGCATGCCGCCCTGCAGACCGGTCACCCCTGAGCAGGCCCGCGGACTCCGCAGATGAGATTCCGCCTGCACGCTGGCCGACCGGCGTTATCACACAAAAAAAGAAGCAGCGGCATCCCCAGGCAATTGGGCAGCACCTGATAGAGAGAGGGGAGCCTCCATGGGCTCATGCTGCAGCACCAGCCACCGTTGCTCTGCCCATCCTGCGTGCGCTCCACCGGACACTCCCAGAGGCACCAAGTTAGCCGGTGCTACGCGGTACAGAGCCAGTGACCACAATGCCACCCAGCATCAGTTCGCTGCACCACGCCCTGAACCGAGAGGCAGAACAAGCAGCCTGCGAGTCTAGCTCCAGAAAGAGGCTGCCCTGCTCACTGGCACCAGCGCTGCACTACACAGCCCGCAGAGGACATACCTGCTCCAAAGCAGCACACAGCCCGGTACCGGCATATCCCAGACAGTGGAGGCTGGCAGTTTCCAAGAAAGACTGCCGGGGCCTGTGAACTTAAATGCTGCACTGCCACCTAGTGGTGGTTTGATGTACCACACCCCACTACAAATACATTAAGTAGGCCTGACACAAAGACTTGGAAAAGCACATACCGAATCAACAGGGACAAGAGAGGCCCAGACAGGAGGCTCCCAGCTTAGGCCTCCACCCAAAGGAAAGCAGCCACACAAACTCACCGAGTGCAGAAACAGATCCCCGCCTCCTACACTGGAAAGCACACGTGCTGTTTCCATCAGGGAGCATCACCCCTGCACCTGCCTGCACATCGCCCCCAGGAGAGCAGCATGGCCTGCAAGGGAATACAGCTGCCGCAGCATGTGAAATGTGGCTGTAGCGCCACCTAGTGACAAACCCTGCCAAACCAGCAGAAACAGCCGGCAACACTAGGAAGGCTGCTGTAACTTACTGCTAAAGTAGAGAGAGAGGCACCTCCATGCCTGTCCATGTACAACACCCCTATGAGCACTGCAAGGCCCTGAGGATTATCAAGGTGGGAAGAGAAACCTACAGTGATTCCGCCCCAGGCAGTAGAAAGAGACATTGTAGCGTGGAGGATAGTGCTGCCCCAGCACAGAAGTGTTAAGCCTTAGGACACATCAGCCGCCCTCTGCACATCGCGAGGGAGTAGCAAGGCATCCTCGGAGAGCTGCCGGCACATGCGGCCGCCATGTGCCAGAGACGCAGCCAGTAGAGGGAAGGAAGGCCACAGCTCCAAGGCAAGAGACTGCCAACCCCTGCACAGAGCCCCCGCCAAGAGAGTGGCCAGGTGTACAGCCCAAGTCTAGGCTGTGAAGCCACAGGAAGCCATGTGTTAAAGACTCAGCAGACGGTGAACCCCATTAAGAAGCCCAGAGAAGCTCAGAGCTGCCCAGCCAAAGCAACGGAAACAAAAGCAGCAAACCCCACGAACGGCACTTGGGCAATGGGCGCTGTGCACGCACCCCTCAGAAGATGTGTGACACCACCGCAAGCGGGGGAGAAAATGTCACATGCCCCCAGTGGTGAACGGCCACCATCGCAAAAGACAAAAGCAGGCACGCCAAGTGCCAGAAGAGGGCGCCTAAGAAGAGAACCGAGCGCACGGAGACAGAAGTGCGCAGAAAGACGCACCAGCGAACCTGACAGCACAGGCAGGTGCCTGGGAGATATAGAGACATCTCCACGGAGAAGAAGTGAGGCTGAAGGCAGCAAGAAGAGCCTCCACATCTCCACTGCACAAGTGACACCCCGCAGTGGGCCGAAAACAGCAAAGTGTCATCCCTCACACTGCCTCAAGACGGAGTCGGCAGTGGCCCCACGCAGGCAACAGGAGAGTCGCACACTCCACGTGGCAAGCTGCCACCGCAACATGTGCTCCAAGGACACGCAACACATGGCCGGATGTCACATCGCACCGGAAGCAAGGAGCACGTCACTCGAAGTGACCAAGCATGCCTGAACGGAGGCAGGATCAAGCGCCATGACTGCGCAGCCTCGAGGCGCAAGCAGGACGCCCTTGAGCGAAGAAGGTAACTGCCATCCTGACACCGCGAAAATCCCTGAAGAAGAAACACAGAAGTCAAGTGGCTGTACGCCACCCAGCACCCAGGAAGAAGAAAAGAGGAGAGCCACTGGAAGTCTCACCCGCATGGTCCAGAGACCGTTTAAGTTGATAGGCCAGTTGGCCTTATTGGAAGAAGGTGCATGCGACTGCACCCGGAAGAAGAATCGAAAAGAAGAGTGACAATCCTGTCACCATGAAGAACCGGACAAACACAGGTGCGCTGGGGAGAACAAGAGGAGAAGCACGAGGACTCGCAGCACCACAAGCCAAGAGCACACCCAGAGACACCAGATAGCCACCAAAGCGGACCGACGTCCCTGGACACAGCCCCATGGGAGAACCAAACGTAAGCTGCAGCAAGCGCAAACTGCGTCTCTCCCCAATGCTTCCCATTGCAACAGTCCATCCCTGAGTGTCGGCAGTCTAAGTCGGACGGCATCCCTGCTCCTGACCCCAGATGGCATGGGTGAAGGAACAGCCTCAGCAAGGCAGAGGCATGTAGCTGCGAAGTCCCTCCAGAAATCTCCTCTCCTAGAAGATCATCACCACCTGTCGCCCATGTCCCATGGCAACCACATTGTCATTGCCATGTGCATGACACCGCACCCAGCAGGAAATATGGAAGTTTGACCAGAGGGTCTACACTAAGAATCCGGCGACCGACCAAGTTCAGGAAGGGAAGCCGTGAGTGGCCGGGCCGGGCGTTGAAGAGAACTCGAGCTTCTAAAGGAGCGCAACCCCGGCACTCCAACAGCAAGCGAAGTGGGTGAGAACCTGAGAATGACCTGGTGACCGCCCAGCGGGAGACCGAGAGTAAGCCGCAAGCCTGCGCGAACAGAGTCTCATGCCTCACGTTTTCTCAGCGTGTCCATCACGCCACTGTCTCCGACGTCTTCGTAGCCCAAGAAGTCCAAGTGCAAGGATGCAGATGCCTCCCCAAAGGAAATGGAAGCACCTGGCCACCCCCACTCTCGGTGATCGACTCAAGAACGAAGGCCTGCAACCATCACGGCAAGTCATCACCAACTGTTGTCCAGATTCACCACACGGCTGGCAATGCCATCATGCCAGTCCTCGTCAAATGCGTCAAACACTACCATCTCCAGAGTACCGATGGACTGGAGTCCTACACCATTGCCAAACCAGCCGACAAGAAGAACCAGAGGCTACCCTCCAACCTGGCTTACACCTGAACTAAGGCAGCGAGAGCATGTCTTGACCAAGACTCATCCACCCCTGAGGTTTGTGCGAGCGACTAGGTACTGGTTCCTCGGTGGTCTTGCAGCTGCCCCAACATCGGCACACAAGCAGCCCCAGCGCAGCCTACAAGCAGTCCCGTAGCAAACCCGACAAAGAGGCCTCCCCAGGCGGGAGAGTTGGGCTTGATATCACCCCACTGCCAGATTACAGGATACCGCGAAGTCATCTAACAGAAACTTCAGTCGATAAAGCAACACCTTCGTGAACCCTCACCGTAGACTCCAGCCCTGCTCAAGACGCACCCTGTTTTAATGAACTGTTCGAACCCACCACAGACCATCCTCAACATCAGTGAAGTGGAGCAACTTCAGACCAAAGGACATGTTCCCACTGGTATGCTACCGGAGTGCAGCTGACGTCGCCAAGCCAGCATTCGTGTCCTGAACCACTCAGGTTAAATTATGAGTGCCAGCTAAGATTGTCCTGCTGTCTGCTGTCTCCCGGCTGCCCGATTCGAGAAGCTGATGGACCCTGTGGTGTCTAGTTAATTGTTGTTTACCCCCACAGGTTGGACTGATGTTTGTTTTGTTTTTCATTAAAGTTTGGGAGGAATGTAGTGTCCTGCTGGACACGTTCTAGTGTCTCAGCAGACACTGAGTTGGTTAGCCACTCCCTTGGGGGAGTGGACACACATGCACCCCACACCCATCCATCACAGGCGTCACGAGTGACGTGACCCTGCTAATAAAAGGGCCCGGGTGCACGTGCTTGTGGCCACTTCACTAAGTATACCCGTGTGTGTGTGTGTGTCCTTCATTTCCTTAGCATGTGGACCCTGGGCCCACAACACCACAACAGCGACGGATGGAAGACAAGAGGAGCAGAGAGAGGAAAGGTGGAAGAGAAAGAGGACAAGGAAATGGACAGGGCGAGAGGAAAAGAAGAAAGGGCAAGAAAGAGAGAGGCAGAGAGAGAGGAGAACAAATGTAGCAGGGAGTGTTGAGACAGTCAGGGAAAGAACGTGAGACGGCAGGAGAGAGAACGTGAAATGGTCGTCAGAAAGATAGCTAAAGAGGACGAGAGGCGGGAGCGGGCAGACGAGAGCTAAAGAGACAAACAGAGGACACGCCTTCATTGTACATAACTTTTTCACTCAATTAAACGCGCCATTTCCCCATGGCCACGCGAGTTACAAATTACTTTCATAAAATCATTAAAATGCAATTTACAGCAGGTTCCATCAGATTAAAGAATGCAACCACGATCTCTCGGCTAATCCCCAAGACGAAGCGCCCCTGCAGGTACATGCGCCAAATAGATGAGCATTTAATCAGAAAGAACTCACATTTTTTCCAATTACTGTACCTCTTCCACACAGGGCGCTTTCAGTTAAGCACGGGCCCTCAACTTAAATTATGGATGGACATATAAAATAAACGCAATTAAAACCATGTGGGTGAATCTTTTATCAGACTCAGAAATTGTGCATCTGTAATATGGAATTCTATTGCTGAAATATTATTCATCTGTAAGATCCGAGCAGATTTTGCTTTTACACAGCTGACAAAAGTCTACGAGTGATCATTGGTAATCTGCTATGTGGCATCTGTACAGAGCCAGACTTCAAGAAGGGATCAACTATTATGCATATATACGGCGTATATATACGGGGAGCCTATCACCCCCCTGAGAGAGATAAAAGGAGTACCCACGACTAGGCCACAAAGGTCAATGGCCTTCTTTACCGAGTTGCAAAGTTGCAAGACCTTTGCAATAAGAAGTATTAATTTGCATTTATTTGGATGGGGGCGCCCTCGAACAGAATGGCGGGTCATATTAACAATGCGGTGCATAGGATTCCGGATCAGATTTTTCATCTTAAACATAAACTATTCGGAGGCGGCATGAGGTCAGACTTTAGTGTATTTCCATACTCACAGCTTCACGTCAAGGGTCCAGCAACAGCGTGTCAGGGTGGCATGGTGGCCCGTGTGGTACCAGAACACTGTGGACTCAATATCGCCTGGCAAATCTGTTGCCCAATTAGAGTTAATAATAGAAAATCAACACACAAAGAAGCAATATTTTTGCAAACGATAATTAGGGCACAATATTTATGCCATTCAGTAGTTTTGTCATTCTGACCTAAACCCCCAGTAGTTTTGACATTCTGACCTAAACCCCCCATTGGGAGGTGGACGGTAAGTTAGAAAATGGATGCTGCAAGTTCTTAGAGATGGACTTTTATTGTCAACTTGATTTCAGCGAGGGAGTGGCCGTATCTTACAATTTTGGGGAGGGTACTCTAGAGGAGGGGTTAGCACTGCTGGAAGCCTGGAAGGAAGGATTTGAAGCATGATGGGGGCACAAAGGGTTTATGTGTGGCAAGGTAATGTCGAGTGCCCGAATACAGTGTCCGGCCAGGCAGGAGCCATGCGGTATGGGCAGACATGTAACCAGGCGCAGGGGCGGCTGGTGACATTTGAAAGTGGTAGGGCGTAAAAGTTTTCTATGAGTGCCCGGAGGCGAGCGAGTGTAGCTAGCGAGTCCAGCCACCATATTGTGGGGTTCGGGGAGATTTGGGGGGGAAAAGAGCAGGCAAATGGTGCATTTAAGTAAATTTGAGGAAGCAAGAGAGTTGATAAAGCAATTGTGAAAGTGTAGTTATGAAATAAATAAAGAGATTTCATATGATAATGATGTAGGTAGCTTAAAAAAGCATGCACCTTTAATTCCAGCCACATGCACATCATGTTTTTCCACTTAAACAAGCCTGTTTTTCTTTCAAGATGCCCGCGCGTTCCCTTGTGTGCAAGGAATGGGTGCTTCTTTCTCGCTCATAGAATATAGATATCATCAGTCTAGTAGAGAGTAATGGGTGAGAGGAGAGAGAATGTAGAGCCAGGAAAGGGGAGCTGGGTGGACAGAGACCTAGAAAGGTAGAGGGATGTGGGTGAGAGGAGAGAGTGTGCAGAGAAAGGAATGGGTAGCTGGGTGGACAGAGAGAAAAGACCACGATACTCAGAAGGGATTCATGAATCCGAAATTCAAATTTGGTTCACCCCGGACTAGCTGTGCAGCATTCACAAAGCCCAATACATTGGGGTCCTTGGACGCTTTGGGCTTCTAATTGTGTGGTTCAGAAACCAGCCCAACCGTAGCCCTGGCAGCCTTACCTCCCTCTGCTCGTTGATCCTGTGACCTCCCGGAGCTCAGGCTTCACGTGTTGTGAGCGGGGACGGTAGACTCAGACTCCTGGACTGATCCCCATGGTCCCAGTCATTCACCCCCCAGGCATCTTCCTCTCCACGCTACGTGGGGTTCGCCAGCCAGCCCCCAGTGTGATAGTAGACTGCAAAGCCCCAGGTAAGAGGTCTGCGATAATCGCTAGGAGACCATTCCGCCTCCTTCCACAAACTGCAGCATGAGAGCGGGGTGGGTGCAATGTATTGATCCTGCAGAGGAAGGGTCTCTCGTATATAGCTGACGGCTGTGGACAATGGCAGCAGACAAAAAACACCAGACTAGCTGCACTACCAGGTTACCGGGAGCCTATCTATTTTCGCTGATGCTCAATATAGTATCAGAATTTTTTCTTGAACTATAATCAAAAAATCTAAAGAAAGCATACTATTTATGTTTAAAACACATCACATTATGCATTTCATAATTCGTCATATAACTGCAGTTTCCTTCCCAACATAATAAAACTGTCATGTTGGTGTCTGAAAAAAATAATGTAAAAACTACTAGTAATTCGTAATAGTAACTTGTGTAAATGGGTTCATTTTGTAGCCGAAAAAGAGTAATTATACTCGATTATGCAGTCGATTTAGTCGTTAATAGAAACATCCATTTGTAGTTTGCAAACGTAACCGCCTCAACTTAGTAACTCTCGGCATTACAGATATAAATTACCCGCTAAGCCGCCCGTCTAACCCCTAAATGAAAAAGCCTCATCTATGCCTCATCCTGAAATATCCCAATTTGAATCCCAATTCTCTGGTAGGCAGTGAAAGTTCTGGCGGAGCAGGCGCATTAACTGGAGCTACTTTAACCAGCCTTGAATACAACCCCTTCCAGAACCCATTCCCATTGTGACTAAGGAGGGGAGCTGTACATCTGCGATATGAAACAAGAGAGCTTTGGAAAGTGTGCCACGGTTTAGTATATTTTTCAGAGATGGAGCCTCCTGGTTTCTTCAATGTATCTTCTACAGACTTAAAGTGGTGTGTATAAACAACTAAACCCTTTTTTGCCTTTCGGTTCTTTTGCAGATAAAGAAGGCGTTATATTTTACTCACTCCTCAAGCATAAGCCAGTGCGGTGACGTTGAGTGTGCCTGTAATTTACAGTTTTCTTCATGGAGGCCCAAATGTATTCAGGCTTACAGAAACGTTTCTAGGGATATACTTGAAACCTGCATTAAGTGTATAAGGCAACACTTGGCAGTTTTGAGAATGGGCTGATTTCATGTTTTTTAATTCTCTTTATTTTTTCATTTCAAAGCTAAGATTTTTTTTGTGTGCAAGCCTGTTTTACACTATACGAATAAGAAAACGTGTACATATCTGCAGTCACGGCTCGCGGAGGGGGGGGGGGTGTCGCGCGGGGGTGGGGGAGTTAAGTTTTAAAATACTTAAAAGAAATCCTTAATCCTACCTGAGCAGCAGGTCTGCCGTCCGCGCTGCCTCGGGTCCGTTGGCGCCTACAGCCCCTCTCAGCCAATCCTGGCGCTGCCAGCAGCGCCAGGATTGGGTTAGGGCACGGTTAGTACTCTTCCCGCCTGCCCATTAGGAGACCGAGGTTTGAGCCTTTGCTCAACCCTCGCTCTCCTAATGGGCATGCGCAAGCCAGTGCAAACACAAGTGCGCATGACTGGGCACGGCGCGAAAATTCGCTGCCCTTCCCAACTCATGCGCACTTGTGCTGCTGCCTGTTGCCCCTGGTCCGTCTGACAATCATGTCAGTCAACATGACGCCGGACCGCCCACCCCCTTCAGACTCAGAAGGGGGTGGGCGGTCTGACGTCATGCTGACTGACATGATTGTCAGTTCTCCCTCGGCGTCTTTGAACTTAAGTAAACTGATTCAGTTTACTTAAGTTCAAAGATGCCGAGGGAGCTGCGGGCGGGGGGGCTACGCCCCAACGCCCGAATGGACGCACCGCGCCTGACCAGGCGTCGTCTCAGGCGTAAGTTACTCTGGAACCTCTATCTGGTGGAGAGGCAACTTAAGTGAGGTAAGCTGGGTATGGTGTTTAATTGGTCGGACACTTTTAATAGTATTCTGCTGGTGAAATGTGTGACTCTTTCTCGAAGGTATACTTTGAAGGCTAGTACAATAATCAATTTTACTCATCAATAGAGTGTTGTTCATGGGCGTGACAAAAGAGAAACAGATAAATACCAGTCATTCCATGGTTTTGGAGAAAAAAGGAACTTGGAAGGCACGTTGCTAGTTGGAAGGAGAGGGAGTATATGGTGCCAATTTTTTGGTAAGGTCAATTGATTGCGGACTTAAAGCTCTCTAGGCAGAGACTAAAGTGGAGGGAGTGGTTTAAGAGGGTGAAGGGATAGGTTAGACTACTGGAAGAGAGAGTAACACTGTCAGAACCCCTTTCAGAGGGCCACGTGGCATAGAGGGGCTACTGGACCCAACCATGGTGGTTGAGGCCTTTTACTGCTAATGTCCTGGGGCCTGATATATTATGAATCCCACTCATCTGGGCCAAGTACCCCTTCTGCACTTGACTCTCAGTGGTAGTGTGGTTGAGCAGTCAAGGCTTCCTCAAGGAAATGTAGATACAGGTTAGTAAACACGACTCATAACTCAAAGTGCAAACAGTACAAACAATAAATCAATGTCCGCCATATACTTGCTTTTATAAGAAAAAGTATTTTATTTCTAACTCTACACAGGTAATGAAATGCAATATTCAAATGCAACAACACAATCCCCTTGAGGTCGGGGCTCTAGTAGTTGTCAGACAAATCCCTCCTTTGTGTAATGTGCTCAGGGTTATTCCTTATTCACCGGTGGCTGCATCAGGGAATGCAAACTATTAGGCCATACTCAAGAGTTCTCCCTACTGATCTTTTAGGAACTTAGTCAAAAGTGTCTATGTTGCCAGAGCACCGCTTGCATTGAGTTCCCCCCTGTCTCAACTGGCCCAGTTTTCGTGCTCTTGCAGCACAGAAGAGTTCAGCGATGCAGCGGGCACATTTAAATGTGCACCGGTCAGTCCTGCCCATTTGGAGAGGTTGGGCTGCTGGCGACCTTCGCGGCAGCACCCGGCGGCGCAGGCTCTCTCTCCGGTGTGGCACTGCTGGAGGTCTCTCAGATGTCAGAGCAGTTCCATGCTTGCTTTCAACAGGGGTGTGGAATACATTCTTCATTTCCCAACTGGAGCCAGCGAGGATGCAACGTCATCCTCGGTGTCTCCAGCAGTACTCTGCAGTGAGTTGGGGGCAGTCCCCTTGCAGTGTGGGTCTAAACCGCAGGTTGTACCCTCAGACTCTCCTTCAGACAGTAGTTCAAATCCTTTGGCAACATTAGTGCCAGCATCCTCTCTTGGCATATGGGGTTGCTGCGGTACATGGTGAAAGAAGCGCAGTCTCCTCCAGCCTCAGCGCCCTGGCCGGGACAGTCACAAGTTTTGTCACTCCTGGAAATTATACTTTACCAGTGGCACCCTCTGGCATACCGGGTCACCTCAGCACGGCGATATATGGGTATAACAAGACCCCGCAGCGCGCAACACATAGCTCAGTCTACGATGGCTCTCTCCTGGCATAGGGGGGTTGCCGAAAATAATCCTGCACATGGTCGATGGCCCGATCAGTGCTCAGCAGAATCCTCATACCTCGCATAGGGAGTCCTCATGGTAGTGGTTCCCACGGGGCCTTGCTGTCTCCAACTCTCTCCTCTTCCTCATAGGGCACACTGGTCTTGGCAAGCAGGCAGGTGCTGGTGCTCTAGGCTCCAGGGCAGGTGGTCGTAGATTCCCTGGGTGATGTCCTCTCACCCAGCAGGGAGACAAGCCGGACTTGGCCCCCAGTCCTGGTCACAGTCTGAAGAATTGCAGAGGTTTGTTTTTTCACACAGCCTGCCTGGCTGGTTGGGAGATTTCAAATTTTGGGGACTCAAACTCCCCTTCTTATAGTGCTTTTTCAGACACCAAATGTTATTTAGTGTCTGGGCCATTGAAGTTTTTTGTTGGGGTTCTACTTACTTTGAAGTGGGCACTTTCCTTTTCGTCTTCCTTCATGAAAAGCGGTCTGTCACAGCAGGTACAACTGAAGCTGATTGTCCACAACATAATTCATGGGAGTGACCCGAGTTGGCCTGTTCCCCTGGGGAACAGGGTCAAGACTGATTTACATATGGCTGGGTCTAAACTGGAAGGACGTGGCGTGCAAAGAACATTGGATTTAACCCAGATCTGTGACTCGGGCTGAATGTTTGATTGATTCAGCATTCCGTCCAATCATCTGTTCTTTTTGCATTTGTCGCCCAAAGTGGGAAGGGTATGCCCAGACGTGGGTCCCGTGCTTGCTACACCACCAGACTCAAGCTAGCCTGGCTGATGAGGGGTGAAACCCTGAAACCGGTCCCAGGATGCTTGTTTCTGGTCCAGGGAGGACCTGGTCTGGAAGTTTGGGTTAGGCTGTTCCCATGGGAAATAGGGTCAAGACTGAGTTACATATGGTTAGGTTTAAACTGGAATGGTGTGGCATGCAAAAAAATGATGGATTTAACCCAGATCTGTTACTGGGGTGAATGTTTGATTGGTTCAGCATTCTGTCCATCATCTGTTCTTTTTTGCATTTGTTACACCTGTTACAGCACATATTGCAATTATGATTTGCACGACAAGCACTGAACCGCCTGCATTTTTCCCCTGATAAATTTTGGCAGGTAAACATTTTTCCTCAAGAAATTTTGGAAGGAAAAATGTCTCACACATAACAGGATATGTAGATTTTGGTCTAGTAAACATCAAAATATTAGGGTTATATCTCAGTGTTTCGGCAGCATTAATAATTTGGTGCTATTTATTGTGGGTGAAAAATTCCGAACCCTGCTAAGTTGGAATGTATTAGGTTCAGGGAAAACTCAGAGATGAGAGGAGCAGGAGTTGCATTGGGATGAAGTGTAGGACGAACCAGGTGGGGCACAGAAATATGCTTGACTGCTGTAGCTTCAATGCGCTGCTGAGAAAACTTGGGAGAGAAAGGCTTAGAAGTATTTCTGTATGTAGCCTTTTACCCACAATTTCTTCGACCAACCTCCTGAGGTACAGAGTGAAAAAGGTTAAAGGTTTGTCCCTCCAATAGTGAACAGCCCTATATAGAACTAAGTCTTTTCTAATGTGTAAAAGACTTGGAATTATAATCCACTGGATGTGGTACTTATGGCACTGGGACTCTCCATGAAGAAGCAGAAGCATCAGCATCCATAATAAAGGGCAAATTATGGTCTGGGTGACTAAGGATGGGAGCTAATGTGAAGCTATCTTTTAATTGCTGAAATTATTTTTCTTTATCTGGCCCCCAAAGAAGCTATCAGAAAATCCCACTCAAGACTTATGTCTTTCCTTGTGTTTTTCCTATCATCTGTATTCAGTCAATAAGGCTAAATCAACAGTCAGGAAAAAAGTAGGATGATAGGTACAAACCAACTCATCCTTAATCTCTTTTCTTAACACATGACACATTGATGTCATTTGAGCCCTCCCCACCCAAGTAGTTTCTACAGCCAATTGACAGAAAATGAGTGGTGTAAGTCGATACATCCATCCCTACGTGCTGGATATCACTTTGTAGAATGGTACAAATCAGGGTGTTCAAGTAACTGCATGTAAGAAGGTAGCAAAACTATGCAAACTGGATCTGAGGTTGCAACTAAATGAGTGGACCAGGCTAAAGCAGGTCCAGTGAGACAGTTAATGAAGTATTCCACCTTTGTTCGGTCATGAAACTGTGCAGGGTGGAAAGCAAAATGAACTGTTAGAGAATCCAATAATTTACTTAACTTCACTGGATTCTCAGAAAAATATGGGGTGCCCCAAGAGACTACTGAAATATTATCAAACCTTAATGTTAAGACTGTTTTAAAAGTACATTGTCAAGCATAATTGTTGTAATTCTTGCACCAGGTCCTGAAAGGAATCCATGGCACAAATAACTCTATGGAGAGGTTGCCTTCACAATCTGTCAAGGACTGGATGCTGCAAAGTTCTGTCAAGTTTCCTTCTTGATTACCCCAGGAAAGGGAAATTCAAATAATACAAAGAACAAAAAACATCTTTGCCAGTCTTGGTGGTCCAGCCAAAAAGTCTAAGAACGAGAGGATCAAATAAGAAATTCATCTGAAGAAAAATATAGCAAAACATTAGGGACAAAAGGCCTCAAAATGGGTGAAAATGCAACAAAAACTATCAGAACAAATCTGTTGCAACACAACCATCCCAAGCAAAAGCTTTGTTATACATTGTTCAGGCAGGAAATTACATCACAGAAAAAAAGGATTAGTAACATCTAGAGAACTTAAAGATAATCAAAACTTCATTGTCAACAGAATGGCATCTTCTAGGCACAAGAAGAACCCATAGTTTGTCATCCTTCCTCTTTTCCATGCTCTCGCCCCTCTGCCTATTGCCCTTTCAGGCCAACGCTCCACGTGACCTGAGGAGCAGTTCTTCATACGGCCATAGCCATGCAAACAATGACAGAGTAGCCCAAGAGAAAATGCCACACCTTGCTCTGAGTGCGAGGGCCACAAACTCACTGGCTCCCTGATGGACATGAACTTCCATAAGAACACCACTGCATCTGGTAAGTCTACTGTGCAGATGTAAAAATAATAAGTATTGACTGTAATCTTTCAATTCAAACCCTGTATCATAGGCAGTCAAAATTATTGGCACCTCAAAGGTCTAGTTGGAAATGGCCAGTTCAGCTTGAATTGAAGCAAGAGGACAGAGAACAAAGGAATATTAAAAAAGATTCCATACATTAATGACATTCAGTTCTCTGTAGTTTACACATGGCTTGAGTCTCCATATGTTTTGAGTCAAAAAATATATACGTGCCCAGGCCAAGGATGTTGAGTGTGTTACAAACCATTTGGATGGTTTGCATCTGATTATGTCTTCAATTCTTGATTTTGGTTCACATATATCTAGCTGCAGATAGTAAATCTGTGGAACAATCATACTTGCAATGTGATGGCAACTAGTCACCCCTTAGTGCACTGAAGACATTGCTGTAATGAATTGGATGAACGTTAGAAATGAGACCTGAAGTTTGCAACACTTTTCATCTTAAATTCTGAGTCAAGAACATTCTCTGGGTAGTATGAGATTCTCTAGTGCAGGAAGAAGCGAATGTGATGGCACCAGCTGCCTAATTGGTAGATGGATTATGTAAGTAGGGTCAGGCTTTTGTGAGATACCTCGAAAGTCAGGCTAATCGATAATATCACAAACAGCAGTTTCCAAGTGTTCAAATTGAGCCACCTTGGTCACTGAAAGAGTTCCCCTAATTACGACACCAGACATTACTGTTATTAGTTTGCGGTTTGGGCCATATTAGTTTGTATGTCCAAGGGGCTATGGATGTATCAATCTCAGATTTATCCTTCTTTAAACAAAGCAGCCTTATTTCCCACTACCTTCCTTAAAGCTTGTCAGGATTAGTCATGCACATGTACCAATAGTGTGTAAAAAAAGCAAGGAAGTGCACTAGACCACAGTCTCAGATCAGTTTCTCTGTATCCTGCTGTATACAATGCAGCCATCCCCTCTGCATCAAACAGGAATAGAACGGACCTTTAGGGAAGATGCAGTCTGTAACTCCCTCGTTAACAAAATTGGGTTTTGTGAGAGCTTTCTAGCCAGTGCTTAATTTGTACAAAAATAAGTGCAGAGACCCAAAGCTTTCGTTATCAGCCAACCATAGCTACGGAAGGCCAGCGTTACTTAATACCTGTCCTATCTAGTTCTTATTCTCTTTCTTCCACCACCTCATATTTTCATCCTCATTATCTCATAGCATGTTCTTTTTCGTTGCTGCCTTCTGCTTTTGTCATTGTATTCATGTAATTCTTCTTCCCCCCGTCTACCTTTCTTTATTTCTTTTGCTCTGGGTCTATGTCTGATGATTGTCAAAGCCAATGCGTTTTCGTCTGGTTGGTGTATTGGGTTTGCCAATGATTTTTGCCGATGCTGTACAGCTTCAGGAAAAGAATTTGCAGATGGTATGCCGCATTAGAAAAAAGGCGCAAAGACACACCACTCCTGATGGCCACATCATTCCACTGACATGACCATGCATGATGACATATGTGCGTATGCATCACCATGCATGCACACACAAGCAAAATGATCCAGCCTTTTTGTTTTATTTACTGATCCAAAATGGCATGCGCCATTTAAATCACAAAAAAAAATTGAGTTTAGGTATGCATAGTGGACTGGCAGCAATTGGCCACTGCCAGGCTCCCCAAGATAAATGAGTAAATAAATAAATAAATAGATAAAAAGTGAAAAAGGAATGACCACGAAGGGGAGTAATGGAGGAGCTGGTGAAGGCAGAGGGAGCATACACCAAGGCATGGGTGTGGTGTGTGGAATAAAGGGCAACAGAGATACACTAAAGCACATGTTGGAGCTCGACCTTCGACAGAGTTAATAGATCTAAGCTTTGGGCCGTGATTGGGTCCATGGGGGTCGATCCACCTCTGCTTTCCTTCTTGGTTTTTATCCATGAGGGATTATCTGCCTCCGTTAGATATAGGTCAGAAGGGGAATTTACCCTGCCCCTGGAGTTGAAGAGAGGGGTGCATCAGGGATGCATTCTGGCACCATTCCTCTTTACTTTGCCTATCAACGGTTGGATTTGGCCCTGCTGGATTTGGGGGCGGACGAGCCAACTCTGGATGGACGTCGTCTGCCTGTTCTTTTATATGCAGACGGCACCATCCTTATGGCCCATACAGCCAATGGCCTACAGCGTTTACTAGATCTTTTTGTTACGTACATGGATGGCCTTGATCTCATGACCAACTATGCCAAGTCACACGTTATTGTCGTGGGTCCTAGGAACCCAGAACCAAACATTTCACAGTGAAGGGCCATCTTATCACCAGGGTTGATAATTTTTATATCTGGGGATACATTTTCATTCCCGTCTTTCCTGGCAACCCCCTTCTAAAGAAAATTTCTTCCAGATTCAAAACAGCGGTCAGTGGGGTTGGCCTCTTGGCTAAATATTTGGGCCACACTAACGTGGAGGCTATGATTACATTCTTTAGGGCCAAGTGTGTGCCATTGGCATGTTATGGTTGTGAAATTAGGGGCCATGTTTCTACATCCCAGCTTCAGGTGGTTGAAAATTCCTTTTTGAGAAGCTTGCTTAAAGCACCAGCTAGCACTGCTTCTGAGATTCTGCATGAGGAAGTGTGCATGGGGTATATCTCAGATTTGATTAGACTTCACCCTTTGCTACTTTGGCTGCCTATTTGGCTCAAGGAGGACCTTTCTCTGAAATAGGATCATTATACGAGACTGCTTGGCCTTGGATGGTAGATTGAGCATCCCCTGGTTTGCCTATGTTAAGCGGATCTTCAAGTCATTGGGTCGTCCTGAGTTGTTTACGCACCTGGAAGCTATAGTTAGGAGGGACATACCATGGCTTAAAGAGGCTTTTCATGACATGGTTGCGGCAGACCGAGAGGCTAGGGCCCTCTTAAAGCATTCTGTTGTTCAGTTTGTAATGATAAAAACAGTTCCTAGAGGGGAAGCTTATCTGGCTTTGGAGATGTCTAATTTTCATTGCAGATTATTAACTTATTTTAGATTTAATCTTTTGCACCAGCTCCTGTTGCCCAAAGGATCCTGGTGTAAAATCTCAGAGCTCCCGGCCTGTCTTTTTGATGATATCTCCATTCCTGACACATTTCATATTGTCATGGTTTGTCCAATTTTTAACCATCTTTGGCCTAGATTTATTCGCCCACTCGTTCTACCTATGAACTTTACACAAGTGAGGCCTGCCTTTTTTTCCTGCAGTTGTTAAATTCCCCCACTACTTGTTTTTATTTGACTTGTTTTTATCTGGGGTCCTTCAGGGGCGATGATTTTTTGTGACCCTGGTGTTTTACGTTGTGTATAATTAGTCTGTTATTTATTCTTATGCGGCTTTCCAATGTTTTAATTAATGTATTTTGTGGTTTTTAGATGGTTTTTAAGTATTTGAATTGTTGTATTTTGCTGATAGGTGTTTTTATTATCTGCTACATTGTGTGCTTTTTATGATTTTCCTGAAAAATTGAATAAAGCTTACTGTACTGTACTGTACACATGTTGGAATGTGAAGCAGCCCAGCAAGTGGCAGCTACCAGGCCCTCCAAACAAGAAAAATAAAAAACAAAAAGCTTTTAGTTTGTCTGCAAAGGGTAGGAGAGCAACAGATTAGTGTGTGGGGAGCGGTTGAAGGGTAGGAATGGGGGTGTGGGTATTTGGGAGGATCAGCGCACAAGACTAGGGGGTGGGCAGACCTAGCAGAGTTTTACTCCATGGATTTCCATGTAGTAACATAAAAACTCTGTGAAATTCCGCGGAGTTCCACCCACTTCTACACACTACATATAGCTGTGGGAAGGTGAAACTGTGCTCAGAAGCAGGCAGCCTGACTAATATTAAACTACCCAGCATACACTGATCAGTTCTAACCTAGCCCCGCCAGTAGCCAATGTTTTAGAGTGGAAGTGCTGCTGACCTCTAGGCGCTGTGCACCAGCTGGCAGATAAACAAGCTAGACAACGTATGCGCCGATAATGCATGCATCACCTGTGTACCCTGTGGATATGGCTAAACCAACATTCCTATAGAGCATACACACAACCATGAAGGCTTTTGCGGCACAAGTGCAGCTTTTTGATCACTTACCTTCAGCACTTCACAGTCTGGCAACCAGCAGTGACTCAATACAGCCACAGAGCACACTTCACACTCTGCCCGCCATTGCAGGGGTTATGCCCGATAGACTCCCGTGAAAAAGGTCTACTACAGTGCCTGTCGATTGGCTCCCATCCTCTTGTGTTACAACTGGTCTTTTTACTCTTCTTTTCGACTGGTTCCATTCTTGAGCATCAGAACATTTTGACATATCAGCACTACGCATCCTCTTTTCGGAAACCACTTCACTCTGTTCCACAGCTGACTAAATAAAAATGCATCTGTTGGAAAAATAGTTTGGCATGCTAATGTACCTACGGCTTAGCTTTGTGCTCGCCGTGCAAGTCACCTGTCTGGTTAGTGAGACTTACATAGCCTTTCAACTTTCTGATGCGATAAAGTTAGCTCCCTTGCGTTCATTGACACCTGAGTTTTATAGTGTTATAAAGATAAAGACTGCGATACTAAGCGCTATATAAAGTTAATATCAGCCCATGAAGGATGCAATTCTTCCTTATTGCTTTCCTTTGAGTGCTTTCAGTGTCCCTCATCCCTTGAGTGCTTTCAGTGTCCCTCATCCCTTGAGTGCTTTCAGTGTCCCTCATCCCTTCAGTGGACACTGATCCCTTGAGTGCTTTCAGTGTCCCTCATCCCTTGAGTGCTTTCAGTGTCCCTCATCCCTTGAGTGCTTTCAGTGTCCCTCATCCCTTGAGTGCTTTCAGTGTCCCTCATCCCTTGAGTGCTTTCAGTGTCCCTCATCCTTTGAGTGCTTTCAGTGTCCCTCATCCCTTGAGTGCTTTCAGTGTCCCTCATCCCTTGAGTGCTTTCAGTGTCCCTCATATTGTGCTTTTTTAGCTTTATTAGTTCTTACTGTAAAGCGCTACTGCGGCCAATGGCATCCTAAAATTAGAAACAATGACGAAGTGTACATTCCTTGAGCCCCTACAGTCCTAATTATTTTGCTGGGGAAGGTGAACTGTTGCTTGCGAGACTTGTCTATGTCCTTTGCACCTTAAATTGAATAATTTTTTTAATAATTAGTAATATATCAACTCCAGTGTTAGATTGTATCAATCTTAGCACCTGGCCTAAGGTGAGTTTTGCACCAGTTCTTGTGGATGCACAGTTTATAATATGCCTAGAGCATTTCCTGGTGACAGGTGAGGTGAAAAGTTGTGTTATTCTCCTTGCAGGTGGCTCTGAGGGAGATGACTGAATAAAATATATGGTTACTCTACATTTGGTGTGACTTTAGATATATATCTCGTGTCGCTAAACTCTTTTTGGATGGCAGAGCCGGAGCATGAACCTAATACCGTGTCTGCATTGATACCATGGTAAGTGTGAATGTATCATGGGAGCTTTCTTAAGTAAGCTGCTGTGGCGTGCTGGGCTTACGATGATTCTTGTCAGTAGAGAAGTGGTAAAGCTCAACAAAAACCAAACTCTGGACGCCATTTATGGGTGCCTCCTAGTTTCACATCACCACAGCTCCATCAACAGCTGGGAAAGCAAGAAGCAAATGAGAGAGAATTTGATGGGAGAAATGAAAGATCAGTCACACAGTCCACCCATTTCTTGCCCTCTCTAAAACATAGAGACCCTACGTAGTCTTAAGCCTTACTATTCCTCACTAAATCCCATTGTGGACCATCCTTCTTCAAGGACATTTGTTTAATAATTTACTGTTTTGTCCCCACCAATTATATTGGCACTGTTTGTATGTCTCTACTGCTTTATCTGTAAACAAATATTTTACAAGGGTACTCCTATGTCCCCTAAAGCCTCAGACGTTGTCTTCTAGAAAATTCCTGTACATTATTACTTGAAAAATAGTCAGAGGGAAATATGTTTACTTATGGATAAGAGTGCTGCTGATATTACTTTGCAGCATCAGAATGTTTGTAAATCCTCACTCTGATACATACATAAATTGTTACTCACATGATAGGTAGAAAACATTTGTCACATAACTCATCAATTAAGAAAAAATTAATGTGATGTGTGAATACGTATAAGATATTTTATTTTCACAGAACAGGAAAATCTTAATGTGCAGCTGATGATCATTAAACAACAAACATTGTAAAATGATGTGTTTTTATGGTACAGACCTTTGTCAGAATTGCTGAGCATAGTTTGTGACAGGTGTCTGTGTTTTTAAAAGAGAGAGATTCTTTGGTTATTTTTAGATATAAAACTTTCCTGTATCAATGTAGTCAACGTGTTAATAATGCCTCATAGAAAAAAAATGACTTCTTACCTGCAGGTCAGAAGAGTAAAGTATAATGTTTTGGCCTTCCTTATAATGGGTATTCTTCAGGATTAAGTTTCACTGTTGGCATTCAGTGAGATGCTTTGACAATACAGAGACATTGTGTGTGTCTTTCATAAATACCATTATGCTATGTTGATTGTGAGTAAAGTTCTTTATGCCAACTTGTGATCATCTCAGTGTGCAGTGGAGTGCAACACTGGTGGAAAAGAGGGACTGTGAGAGAGAGATGCAAAGGAAGATAACAGTGGAAAGGAGGAACGAGCAGGTGGCTGGAGCAGCTTTCCCCAAAACTCTAGTATCTCACTTAATGGAGAGCTAGTGCACCATAGGTAACTCACTTATGGAATATGGATCTTTTGTGGTGAGGTTCTCATAGCCCACCTTAAATCACGAGCAGGTGGCTGGAGCAGTTTTCCCCAAAACTCTAGTATCTCACTTAATGGAGGGATAGTGCACCATAGGTAACTCACTTATGGAATATGGATCTTTTGTGGTGAGGTGCTCATGACACACCTTAAACCACTGGAAACGCCTGTGGGCCTGCAGGACTGGAATGTGAAAATAAGCATCACGCAGGTCCATTGGTACCAGCCAGTCTCCGGGATCCAGGACAGATAGAACCTGGGCAGGGGTGAGCATTTTGAATTTTTCCTTGCACAGGAAGACATTGGGAGAAAGAAGATCCAGGATCGGGTCCATCTTTCTGCAGCACAAAGACGTTATAGAAATAACATTCAGTCCCCACTCCCATGCCCAGTACTCTCTCTAGGCCCCTTTGACCTAAAGCACCTGCACTTCCTTTTGTAAAAAAGTCAGATTGTCCTCCGAAAAGTGGATCGAAAAGGAATGGCAAGACGTAGCCCCGGGGGACAATCTGCTGGACCAATTTGCCAGATGTAATGTGTTGCTACCCCTATGGTTAGTGACTTATCCTGCCTCCGGCGAGATGGCTGTGTGCTGCTAAGGGTTTTAAAGGTTGTTTCCGGAGGGACAGAGGACTTTGAGGTACTCTGCCTCTCATGGCCAGGTCACTGTCTGGCCCACTGCCCCAACCTTGAAAGGACTACGAGACTTGTTGCGTCTGTGGAGCTTGATGCTGCCTATACGCCAAGTAGGGATTTCTGGACTGGAGCTGAAGGGCCAAAAGAGTGTGCCATTGCTTGGATTTCTTTAAAATGCTTCAGGACCGAATTCGCCTTTTCACCAAAACCATTCCAAAATGGCCTGGCCTAATTCCCAACAACAAGCAAATATTCTTTTAGGATAGGTGCTTAGAATACAGGAACTGGGGTGAGTAAATCATATGTATTTGCTACTTTTACTTGGGCTTAAATCTCTGCCCCCAATATGGTAACAATGTGGGGAGGCTCTTCACTGGGGCTAATTAGCACATCTCAAGCACATCTCTAGAGGAGGTTTGGAATCATTTCTTACCATAAACTTCAAACCTCTGCAAACACAAGCAGACTGGTTTGTGATACAATTTCAGTGTATGCTTGTTCCAGATTCTCAAGAGAGCAAAACACTAGTGAAAGCACATGGTATGTTCAATCCTTTGAAGACAGAGAGCTCACCAACCAAAGCACAGTCATTTACCATGATCCTGCATTGAAATTCCAAACATAACAGTTGCTGTCAATCCATACCCACTGATATAGTTTCTACTGTGTGGGTGTGGTTGTGGTGTAGGTGTGGTGCAGCGGCCAGGGCAGCTGACTTCGGAGCACAGGGTTCACGGTTCGATCCCCGGCTCCGGCGGCAGCTCAGCTCAGCACCATGTGACTCTGGGCAATAGCTCACTTAATTTCCACTCCGGCCCCCAGCGCCTTGAGACCCGTAAGGGTGAGTAGCTGCGCTATATAAAAACAGACTTACATTTACATTTTACCCAAGAATTGGCATTGTAGTAAGCCAGATATTTCCACATCCTAGCACAGTACTGAAAAGTAGGGAATAACAGTTGCTGGGAAGGCGGATCCTGTAATTGTCCCTTTTGACCCATGTAACACAAGCCCTGAAACACGTGTACTCTTCGCTCTTTTTCCAGACCCATGAAAAGACATGCAGTTACACTATCTGTTCTGTCTACCTCTGCCCGACCCCCCCCCCCTCCAATTGAGTAAGCCATCACATTGCACTGCCAATCATAAAGGCCTGCTGACTTGTCTGCTTCCCTTTGAAGTATCAGTAGATCCTGTTTAGAGTAAGTAAATATTTAGAAGATGTTTAAGGCATGCACATGAATAAATAGTTATTGGATATGACTCAATAACTGTCTTCTCTTTGCAACAGGCAGGCTGCCAGCATAAACAAGAATAATGACCTAATGTTTTTCTGTTCATTAGAAGCTGATGCATTTTGAACAGAACACTTTCTAAAGCAATCTGGAGGTACTAAACAAATGCTTCGTGTGGGTTGTTGGGGAATTACGTGCTAAGCAGTGATAGAGTTTAACACAGAAAATATTACATAGATGACAACATTATATTATGCTACATGGGGCACAGGCTGGTAGAAGTCACAGGCCAGGAGTGGAGTATGATTGGATGGAGAGTCCATCTAAGACAAGCTACATAACAACAATTTATAAAAATCCTCGATAAAGACACATTCCACTATTAATACAAACACGTAAAGCAGTTAAAACACCAGGACCAGGGTCATTCAATCAATACAAATTAGCATACCGCTGCTTTAAAAGAGGGTAGGCTAAAAGTGATAATAGAGTATCCCTAGCGGTCGAAGGAAGTCGCAGGGTGCTGCTGTTGTGCAATTCCCAAGCATCTGAATGGAGGGCTACTAAGGGATGAGCTAAGGTAAAGATGAATATTAAAGTAAGGGGCCCCTCTCAGAGGCAATTAGATAAGGTGCTAAAAAAGTGCAAAAGAGAGTGCAAATGCATATTAATTTAAAAAGGCCGCTTAGATCATGATCTGGCATCGGATATACAGTCTACAAGCCAGTTTTAACAAAAAGGGTGCCATTAGGACTCTCCCTAAACCCTTCCACAAGGATTTAATTATTTCAAAATAATGATTAGACTCGTTTTATCTACTCAAGCCTAATTGCCTACCTGCAGAAGAGTGTTTGAAAGACTACTGGCCAGGGAGACATCAACTACCCATCCGTCAAGTGCCGCTCTAATGAATACATTTTGATAAGCAAGAAAAAAGAAGAGCTACATCATATGTCAAGTTTTGTTTTGGCAATTTAAAAAAATGTTGCTAAATTAGAGTTGAAGACAGGGTCAGATGTCGTAAAGCAGGCAATTACCGCCTGCCTACAAGATCGTATGCAGCTGTGATTAAACAAAGGTTTTAAAAGTCTCCTTTCCAAGAGCAGGCCTGTACATAGGCATGAGACATGAAAGATGTCCTCCTTGCATAGTCTATAGGGAGTGTTGGTAAGTGGCCTAAGCCATGGCGGGCATGAGTAAGACCTGGGAGTGAGCCAAAGCAATGTCTCAAAAATTCCCCTTTAAAATGTGTAGCCCACCCAACCTCCAAGTAGGGTTGAGGTTTAAGAACCTTGTATTTGCCTAAGATTGCCCATGCATGAGATCTAATGGAGATCTAATGGAGAAGGCCTATTTGTCTCTGATCAGTGATGTTTTTTCCAATACACTGTTGACTGCTTTTTTAAATGGGTCTAAAGGCAATGAACTTTCCCACAACATACAAAGGGCCAGGTCATCAATTGCCTGGTCCAAATACTGCCAGGCAGGCGAACAACTGTTTGCCTGTACTTCGAACCACAAAGTTTGTCAGAGTTGACAATTTGTAAATGATTTAATTCTCCTCCAGACCTTAACGTAGGCACCTTTCCTTGCTTCTGTTTGATTTAATAGAGTGAATTCCAGTCTTATCTGAGCCACTGAAGCAGTGCATGGGAGTCGGAAGAGAGACCTGTATGTTTTTGCAATAATGGTGTTTAAAATAAGTGCATCTCTGCCTCTTTGTACCTCGCCCCCATAGGAGATTGTTGGCAGAAGCTTTGCTGCTATTACTTTTAGCAAGGGCATACAGTTAGGGCTGCCAAGACTTCTCTGTAGGGTGCGAAATGCCTGAAGTTGTTGGCCTTCCTCTGCTGTCATGCTTGTGCTGGAGGAAGGAGGCCTTGTCATCGAAGAGGACCCCAAGATATTTGTAGGTTTTCACCTTTTCCAATTGACAACCTTGTAGAAACCAGGTGTGGGGTGTCTTTTTCTTATTGCTCACTTCCATCACCTTTGTTTTTTCTCATTTATGATCCTCCCGTTAGGAGATGCATGATGGGATAGTGAATCAATGAGGAGTTGCAGACCAATTTTTGTTGGGCTTAGTAATCTCACCTCCTATGCACGGACAATGTGATATTTCACATTGTCCGTGCATAGGAGGTTCGAGAGGGAAGTTTCAACCAATCTAGGGGGATGAGCATTTACTTTATTCAAGGTTCCCAAAAGATTGGACAGGAAGAGGTTGAACAAATATGGAGCCAACATGCATCCTTGTTTCAATCCCTCAGTAGTGTTTGTTTTCTTGGACACAGTGGAGCCGTCATCTATTTTTACTCTGGCCCAGGTTCCTGAATATAGCATATGTATTGCTTTCAATAGGGTAACCGGAATACCCCAGTGGGTCAGCTTCTGCCAGAGGAGATTGCGCTGCACACAGTCAAATGCAGATTTAAAATCTTCAAAGCACATGAAGATTGATTGCTTGTTCAACTTCTGTTTGTCTATGATAACCAACAGCGATAAAAGATTGGTTGCCATGGAGGCGCCTTGCATAAACCCTGTTTGATTAAGGGGGACAATTTCTTTTTCTTCTGCCCAAAGCTGTAGATCCAATAAAAGAAGAGATGCAAAGTGTTTAGCCTCAGTGTCTAATAGTGTTATGAGTCGATAGTTTTCTGAACAGTGACGGTCGCCTTCTTTAAAGATGGGGTTGATGATGGATCCCTTCCATGAGTCCAGAATCACCTCTAATTGGAGGGCACTATTGAAGACTGTCGACGAATTGGACACCAAAAGAGCTGGATTTGTTTTATACTGTGCTTGGGGTATTCCATTTGGGCCCAGAACTCCATCCTGTCTGCGGTTGTTAAGTACAATTCGGATTTGTGTTCTGAGGTAAAGTGCAGCGATGAGGTAACTGAATTTGGAGAGCGTGGTGCAACAGATCTTTATGCCATCTTTTGAATAGTGGCCCCTGTTTTTGCTGAAGAAGATGGACAAAAGTGGTTTGTCAGATAGGAAACCCAGTTCGCTTCTGTCAGGTTAGAGCTTGAGACCGCCATCGGGGCCCTGTTTAAGTTGTTCACCAGCCCCCAGAAGTTTCTTGAGTCCTTTTTTTTGCTGAGATGCAAGATTTTTGCCCAAAGATTTTGCTTCACTTTTATTTTCTCATTCCAGATCATAGACCGATATTTTTTCTTTATTTCTTTGAGCATGATCCATCGCTCTGCATTAATCGGATGCCTTTTGGCCCATCTAAGGGCTCTATTTCTGTTTCTCCTTATAATGCAGCAGGCAGCAGATATAGTGACCTTTTCTAAATCCTGCTGTTGAGGTTTTAAATGAGTGCTGTTTGTAGTGGTTTTTGAAGAGTACACCTCAAGTAGTTTATTGATGAAAAGTGACCACTTTACTACTGGAGTAAATTTATAATCATTGAAACATTGATTAAAGATGTCTGCGGCAGTAGTTCCAATTTATTGTACCTTCTGTCCAGCGTAGTTTCTTTAAGTTTTTGTGGCGAGTCCCCCTGGCAAAAAATTGCCTCTTTATGTCGACAGCTGTGAACCTTAATAGTTGTTATTTGTTGGCCATGATCGCTCACATTGGTTCTTTTGATCTGATACGCCGAGATCAAACAGAATAAGGGGAGTGAAGCTACCATATAGTCAATGGTGGAGGGTGAGCGGCTTGAGTATAAAGAACTTGCTGGTGGGGTGTCTTCCCGATACCTGCCATTCAGGACTCTTAGGCCTAGGGATTCTAGGTCTTGTATCAATGATCCGGCCATAGGGTTTCTTGGTCGATTGGACATGAAATCATTGGACTGTACAGGCACCCTCCAGGTGAGGTCCTGCTGCAGTGAGATCTCATTGTTAACGAAAGCCCGAACAGATTCATGTTAAAATCCCCTGCTATGAAGAAGTCCAGGGGAGTTTGTACTTGTAAGCATTCAGAAATAATGTTAACCAATTTGGAAGACATCGTTTTCGAAGAGCGTCTGTCAGGGTGGATATGAAGATTGATAAGAAGCAAGGGGCATGATGCTGCAGCATGACATTTCTGGAGTTTAACTGTCAGAAAGTTGTTTTCATCCAGTTCCACCAGTTCGCTAACAATTTTTAGTGCAACTGCTATGAAGATAGCCAGACGCCCCTTTGGACGGTCGAAGTTATTGTCTTTCTGATCTCGGTTAAAGTAGCCAGTGAAACCTTCTATTGCAGATGGCCCTGTAACCCAGGTTTCTTGTTAGAGAATAACATGAAATTCCCCAAGGAGGTTTGTTAATTGCTTATGTTGGCCTTTAGTATGCACACTGTTTAGATCCCAAGAACAAATTTTCATAACTTCTTCTGGATTGTGTGCAAAGGTTGTTATAAGCGAAACAGGTGATGGAGGCGGCTGTAAAGGTGAATGTTAAGGGGCAACTAGTGCCATGTAGGGCTGTCGACAGCCAACCTATATTTAGCTTAAGGGAACATAAATTGTCCTCAAAAGACAAGGCGAGGGGTGCACCATTCTGCTAGTGGGGTTCCTAAGGACTGAATAGCTTTATTACCTTCCATAATTGGCTTCTTTGTGGACTCTTTCTGATAGGCAGGAGGTGCCGGGTAGGCTAGTAGAAGGGACTTGCTTAACCTAATCCCCCAACCCACAAAATGATCTTTCTCACGAAGAACTTTGTTGGTAAAGAGGTTAGAAGACCATGTTACTAAAGTGGATTCTTTCACATCCATGCCCTTTAGTTCAACTGATTCGATGTCTGACGAAGTTATCTTCTTAAGAGACGGAATTGCCTGCAGTAGTTTCAAAATATTACCCCGGTTCAAAGTATCGTGCCTTCCCCTTGACTGAAATTCTGGGGTAAGGATCAATTGTTTTTCATCTGTATTAGCGTTGTAGACTCGTAGAGGGCAATGCTTGGCACATATGAAGTGTTTCAGCTCACTCTAAGGAAAGAATTGGGTCAAATAATCTTCTTGATAAATTGGTTGTTGAGATGTGTTGAGGGGGCAGCTCAAGTTCACTATTTTTGTGATTAGTCAAGTTTGGTTGTAGTGGATTGTTTTGATCAAGTTGTACAGCCGGCTGGTTGACCGTGCTATTCGCCTGGTGGTCGTGCGGGGGGCAAGTCTCCTCATTATTATTGCAAGTTTGAATAGTAGGGCTCAGAGCTGGAATTACAGGTATAAGTTTGGCAACTCCAGAGGTTTATTACTGTGTGCTGAGACAACTGTGCATTTGTAAAAAACAGGAAAAAGCTTCATATTCACTGGCCCACCCTTAGTACTTAGTACTTGCACCTGCATTGAAATTTCTTTGGTTGTTGACATATTCTCAACCATATTAGTTGCGCTAGTATTGGAGATGGTTACCAAGCTGCCCTTTAATCTATTTCTTGCTCTACGTTGCTTTTTCCTCTGCCTTTTTGTCAAGCATTTTACTGATTGCGCTACAGGAGAGAATTGAGATGTACTATTGTGACCTTATCTTGGCAAGTTGCTAAAGCCGTGTTTGGCTGATGATAGAGGCTGACAGCCCCCTTCACCCTCTACAGTCAAATTATTTGTGCTGTTATGGTCACCAGTGGAGCAGGGAATGTGGCCCATATGTGCTGCTGGGCGTGGAATATTATTAGTGCTGTAGGCTTCAAGTTTGATTTTAAGTCCTCTATTAGAGTAGTCACCACATCAGGCATTGTTGAAAATTTATTGATCAAAGAAGCGCAGGTGCAGTCTACATAAGTTGCGGCGGCATATGATTGTGCACAGGTTCTTAGGTTATTTAGTTCTGACAGCTTTTGATTAATACCGGCAACCGAGTTGGCCATGACATTGAGCAATTCAACTTGAACGGCCATTTTATTTGACTGATACGTCAGAGCTTCTAGTCTCAGCTGCGAAGTTCTGAATAATAGGTTCAGAACCGCCCCTGCTTCAGCGGAGTCATGATTAGCTGACTTTTCACTAGGACTTGAGGCTGGACAGCTACTTCCTGCTAGTGGTCCAGAGTCATTGTACAAGCTTCCATTAAGTTGGTTAGTTCGCACCTCGGAGCCCGGGTTTTTGGGTGAGCTCGAGGGGCTTCTATTGCCATTGTCACCTTCCTTTTGGAAACACCGAGCATTTATTTGGTGACCCGGGCTAAGTGGTGGAGTCCTGGTAGGGGTTAACAATCCTACATGTTGGTCCGATTGTGATTTAACCATATGAAGAGGTGAACCTGAGTCAAGATGACAACTTGGCTGATGCCACTCTGATCCCAACTGCCCCGTTTTTGTGTGGGATGATGGCTCCTGACCAGCTGATTGCCGAGGTACTGTTTGGGTTCACTCCCAATTATTGACTTTTACACCGACCTCAATTGGAATTGGTGGCTGGTAGAAGTCACGGGCCAGGAGTGGAGTATGAATGGATGGAGGGTTGTCCGCCTTGCTGGGTCTGAAGCTTGGGATGATTTTGGGGTCAGTCTTAATGGTATGAATGGTTTGGTGTTTCAGTGGAAGGATTCTAGTATTCACAAAAGACCTGAACCTAAATGGTGAGAAGGGTCTTTTGGATATAGACTGTAGATTTTGGTTACTTAACCCCTTCCATCCTGCACGAATTTTCGCGCTGTGAGGGGGTTTTTATTAGTAGGCGGGGATTCGACGGCTCCCGGCCGTCGTGCGCACACGTCCACCGTGACGCATGACGGCCGGGAGCCGTCATGAGCATACAGGGGGTTAAGTGCAGAACATTTCTGGTCTATTCCCTTCCAATCCCTAGCTCCTGGTTCTTTTCTTCTGCTGGTGGGGCACGAGGGGTGGTGGGAGTGAGGATAGAGGAGCTAGGTTGGCCCTCTCACCCTCTCTCTCCCACCTTCCTCCATCCCACCAACAGGAAAGGTGAATTGAGCAAGTGGGCATGGCTAGGGAAAAGTCAGGAGAAGTGATAGCTGTCTTTAGTCCTTCCTGTAGTCTCACTCAACAGTTTGTTCCCTCAGTGGACCTTAGTAGGGCGAGGCAATCCCTCCTAGGTCCATCTAATATTTATGTGACATCCCGAGTGACATTACTTGCATATTAATGAGGTGGTCCAGAAGGGAGCACCAGGTGACCTCATTTGGGAGTTTCCCTGTGCTCATGAGCAGTCGAGTACCAGCAAAGTCATGAAAAGCACCCCCAGCACCAGGAGGAGTTTATCCCCAACGTAGGGGATAAAAAATTATTTTTTAAAACTGCTAAATTGCTCAGGGAGGCTCCCTTCATTTATTGACGCATAAATACATCACAAAATTGTCTTAGCAACAACCTTTCTAGACGTATAGATACATCAATAGGGTAGTAAAGGTGTTGAGTGTTCAGCATCCCCCGATAGATTCATAGGGGGTTAGCACCAAGGAGATCAGCTAGTCACTGAAATATTGCTCCCCATTCTGCCAGGTGCTCTGTGAGCGTATATCTTTCCTTACTAGCTTCATCTGGCCTCCTTCTGCTGTGGCCTATTCTACCATGACTCTGCTCCATTGATTCAGCTGCGGTACCCATGGTTTCAGCCTGTGAATGTGTGGGAGCTCGAACCCCAATAATTCACTGAACCCCAATATTTTGAACACCCGAAAATTTTACCTGTGGTAGTTTGGCTCCAGTACCATTGATCTTATGGCCGAGTCACCACTTTCCACAACATTAAGCCCGCAAATTTGGCAGAGTCAAATCAAACAGTAACTGGGTCCACTCAATAACTGAGTTCCAGATAAAATAAAAGTTAAATGTTTTATTGCAAAATCTTAATATAAGCTATACAAAGAAATGCATTAAATGCAATAAAGGCTCAGTTACAAAAGTACAAAATCAGAGATCAGAAATCATTTAAAACTCAATTAAGCAGGAAAGACCCTCGAAAATCTAGGTATCAGGCTCATGAAGAGAACGGACAGCATTCTAGAGGAGAAGAAAAAAGGCTGAAGTCAATCGGACAGAGTCTCAGGATGAAAATGAGAAGTCATCCCCAAACCCACGATACCATGGGTTTTTTATATACATTTTACGTATAAACAATTGGCAAAACTGCAAACTCAGCATGACATAACCATCGTTAGCTCCCATTGGACAAATCAAAAGCAATTTTACGACTCTTTAGCACTAACTCATTTCTAAGGTAGAAGTATCCTTCAGTTAACTTCCCCAGCAACAATAATCCGGAGATGTAAAATACAATATGAAACATTCTCAAACAAATGCTCATACATTAGTGTTTTTGCAGGCCTATATCAGAACTTCCAGCGGAAGTGTCCTTCAGAATGATACATCAGGAACACAATGGAAAGTTTCATTCACAATACATGCTCTGCTCTCTAAGAAAAGTTGCTAACTACGTCGTAATGCACTGTGCTTCGTGGAAACTGTGGGGAGAGAAGACTTGCAGCAGGGAATTGAATGGGAGGTAGAATGAGTAGGAGCAGGATGAACAGAACACCAGAAACTGCATGCATTTTAATAAAATGATGTCTCACAAAAATGTGGCATTACTGAACTACAATTATAGACATACTTCTAAACATTAGTGTGTTTGCAGGCTTACATCAGAACTTCCAGCAGAAGTGTCCTTCAAAATGATACATCAGGAACACAATGGAAAGTTTCATTCACAATACATGCTCTGCTCTCTAAGAAAGGTTGCTAACGATGTCGTAATGCACTGTGCTTCGTGGAAACTGTGGGAAGAGTAGACTTGCAGCAGGACATTGATTGGGAGGGAGAATGAGTAGGAGCAGGATGAGTAGAACACCAGAAACTGCATCCATTTTAATAAAATTGTGTATCACAAAAATGCGGCATAACTGAACGACATTATTAGAAATACTTCTAAACATAAAAATCGAATTGTTTCAAGTGCAACTTCATTAATTCATCGGTTATGACTATATTCATCATAGAAATCATTAGTACACAAAAATTATTTGTCACCCATAATTGCACTTTTAACAGAACTTCAACAAATGTTTATCCTCCTTTTGGGCCAAACCGCACCATGTAAAGCAAACTTAAAGTTCGTTTTACCCCTCTTCTACCCAGGAACCAGCCCCAGTAAACACTGATTGGGCAACAAAGCAGATGAATCCCCATTAAATGGGTGTAGTCTTCACGTCACTTCTAACCAAATGCTTTGTATACGAGGACTCTTTCATAACATGTAACAAAAACCTGCACATTGCTCCCGACATGCCGGACAATTAGAGGATCGATTCTACCTAGTTTCTGTAGGGTCCAGTAGGTTGTATGTAGAAAGGTAAACTGAACCAACCTAAGGCTACCAATGCTTGACACTTTTTTAACCTGCTTAAATGCTCACTCCTCTCTTGTTCTATAAGCATCTAAAAGCAGTCTGAGCTCAATCTGTTGTTGCACTGCTCCCTTCATCAAGCTCAAGCGCCTGATTCAAATCTGCCATCAACCTTCCACTCTGGGCCAGGCTAAGCAGAATTTCCATAGTCTGCATAACAGCTTTTGGGCTTCTGGAAACCATTTTCATGCTCCCCTGGCCATATGTGCTACCCTTGCATATTGCAAAAATTGCCCCATCCCAATCGATCATCTGCAAAGGTCAACGACCTCCCATGTATCGATCTTCAACTGTTATGCACCCTCCTTCTTACCAACTTCCATGGATATGTGTGCCCGTTACATTGTTCGTAAAATGGCCAAACAGTCCACAGCTGACAATAACAACTACTTAAATTAAAAGTGTTCCGTGGTATTAAATGCCTTTGCATAGCTAAAGGGGAGCTATTCGCCATTTGGCAACAGTCTTTGATAAATTTGTAAATAGTGAAACCCAAAAAATAGCATGACACAGAAGGAATCATTCTTTCCCCCCTGTTTGGATTACATTCAATTATTTAGGGTTTTTGTTTCCTGCTAACACCAAAAAGCATTCCTTCAGTTCATCAAATGGTGACCAGTTAACTTTCACAAGGTGTCTGGCGTAGCATTACAATCTGTCTGCAGCAATTGTAATAACCATGAACCCACTTTGCACTGTGTGTGACAAATTCATATTGATGTTAAAAATGTAGCAGCCACACAATTATGTTTTACTGTGGCTCTGTTCATACTGTATATGAGTTCCAAGCCTACTTTGAATTGCTTTGACTCTTTGTCCTATCCAGTCTTGGAGAGCCAAGCTTACCAAGGAAATAAGGGGCATATTAGCAAGACCGGCGATAAAATTATCGCCGTTTTAGCGGCAGGAAACTGCCGCTAAAACGGCGATAATGGGCTTGCTAATATGCGTTATAGAATTCAATAGAAGCCCAGGTTAGATGTGCAGGACATCTAACCTGGGCTTCTATTGGAATTCTATAACGCATATTAGCAAGCCCATTATCGCCGTTTTAGCGGCAGTTTCACTGCCGCTAAAACGGCGATAATGTTATCGCCGGTCTTGCTAATATGCCCCTAAGTTAGTTATCCAGTTGAAGTTCAATCATACTGATCCAGCGCTAACAATAAAAATTATTCTCCTATATACTTCGGACATCCAGGTGCAATTACTCCTTCAACACACACACTATATCCATATGACGGTGGGGCCCATAACACCGCATATACATTTAGTGACTCATTTGTTCCCTGGATTTCCTCCGTCAATAACCTAGGAGAAAACGATTCGCTGGAAGGAGACGGGATACCTCTTTAACATGACATAATATTTCTCTTTGCTTTAAGGTATTCCGATCATTGGTCTATGGACCAACTAGTAGGAATCAGTTGATGGTGATTAAGACCAGCTCAATCACAATAAACTCTTTAATATTTCATTTTAATCATTGAGCTAAAGAATCACTGAGTCATTTGTTTAAAGAATAATAAAGTTTATATAAAGTTTTGAATGCAGGAAATGAGGTTAAGCTTATTATTCAGATCATTACATTTATCATCAATATAAAAATAACTTGAAATTGCAATGCATTTTTATTAGACGGAAAAATAAGGATATTTTAGTAAGAACTCTTAAAGATCAACCTATCTATCTGGGGGAAATCTAATAGTTCTAAAATAAAAATCTATCAGGAAAATTCTCCTCAAGCAGCATCTTATACTCAACTGGAAAAGAAAATTAGCAGCAGTAGCATCAGCTCGTCAGCATCAGCAACCGCAATTTCACTCATCTACAGCATCTAACTTCTCCAGCATCTGCTCTCCAGCAACTTCTCCTGCAGCCTCTCCCACAGCATCTAACGCAGCATCTACTCTCCAGCATTCTTCTCCAGCATCTCACCCCTCCCACCAAGAGTAGGTCTTCTTATACCCTAATTCTAGCTTACAGCATAAAATGTTTCTTCTTCATGGCGTGACTCTTTCTCATTGGTCAAAACTCAGGCCCATATACATTTTAATCAAACTTCCTGGTCTTAACCAGTTCCTTGTGGAATGTCCATGCAAGCATCGTTTCCCACAGTTCATGCAATTGCTCATCCGTTTCGATCAGTCCAAATTGTATCTTTTTCTGCTACATTTTGGGTTTAACAGTTCCGTCTATTGATTCAGTTGGACTTCTCACGCTTCTTGCTGATCATCTTGGCACACATCTGCTCAGAAAGGTCACAACAGCCTTGACCATACTTCCATCTTAGCCTCTCAGCATCAGCACGTCATCATCCCTTTTCCACAGCCTCTCTCCTCTATCACATGGTCCCCCGCTCATGCGTACTCTAGCAACTGGCGGCAATTTTATATCGCTGCTCGACAGGCCTAAGCGCACTATTTTCAAAGATAAACAAAATATTGTTAAAACAAAGAAATATAAACCCTTTCGTTTCCCTCCCGTCTTTCTACGTTCCCCAATTAGGTATTACCTAGCAAAAAGCAACATATAAAGCTGTCCCTTACTTACCATCGCTTTATTTCACAACCACACGTTTTATTTAAAAGCACAGATCATGCATTTATTATGTTATTAGTACGCAACTATTATGTTATGTTTAGACACGTAAACAATTATAAGTTGATTATTGTGCACACGGAATAGCGTGTTACCTTTAACCCTTAACATGTAACATACATTGTTGGTTATTTACTTAAACGAACATGTTTATTAATTATTTTACGAAAATATTAGGAGGTTAAAATGTTTTCATTTACCCTGCTCCATCAACTCCCCCTTTGGTGATTTTTAATATCACCACAAAAACCAAGTTATACAATTTTCTCAGACAGCATATATCTTTTATCCGTTTGCTTTTGTTAGTTTACACAACTGTATCCCTTTCAACTTGTCTCTTCATTTTCTTGTACATGTTCTCTTTTATTTCTTCTAACTCTATTTCACCCATTTCTCTCTCTCTTTCCTTGTTTATCATGTTTTCTTTTTCTATCTTATTCTGCCTTCTTCTTCTCTTTATACATGTTATTGCAAGCTTCAGTACTAATATTATTATTATTATCACGGTTGCTATTATTATAACTTTCCCTATTATTAATCCACTCATTCTTGTTAACCAATTTATTACTGAAGAAAACCCTTTACCAAGTTTTCCCCATGCACTTTCAACCTCCAGTGGAACAAGTTCTTTGTGCAAACTTGTAATATTTGTTATATACTTCTGTATATTTTCGCTTTTATCTGGAATGTAAGTGCAACAATGTTGGACTTTCAGCATTCCAGAGACTCCGCCCTCTTTTGCCAAAAGAATGTCAAGGGCAAGTCGATTTTGCATCACCATAGCTCTCATGGCAACCATCTCGGTATTTACCATCAAGAACCCTCCAGCAGTATCTGTAGATAAACGATCTACCACTGTGGATAATTTCCGAATTCTAAATGCATTCAAAGATATTCCCACTGCTGGTATCAATGCTCCAAAAATATCACCTACTATTTCTGAAAAACTTTCCCTTTTTCTACGTGTAAAGGTATTTATCATTTTGTGTGTTCCCTTTTCTTTTCTATCCATATGAAAAATCTTTGGAAAGACCAGGCCTAAGTAACATGACCCATACCAATGGTCCGGCAACCTATAATAAGCCCTATTTCCGCAAACATAATAAATCCCTGGAAATATTGGATCTTTTCCCCCTTTGAATCCCCATCCACCTAAAATTTGGTAATTGTCATGGCAAATACTGGAACCCACAAAATAATTGTCATATCTTGTCTTATTTCTTCTTATGCACAACCTTCCCTGTTGGGGCCAATCCAGAGTCATAGCTGCATTTGTCTTTTTCTTGTCATGATTGTCTTCCTCAAACGCCCAAAGAGGTGTTTTTGTCTCTTCTATCACTTTTCTTTGAAATTTCACTCTTCTCTCTTCAACCATCTCTAAAAATACCTTTTCTTCTTTCTTTAACTCACAGGTAAGGTTGTACCTAATTATACTATCTAATGTTAAAATCTTATCTTCTAAAAATATTTACCAAACGTTTTTCCCTCTTTTATTTTGTTCAGCTCGGGAACTACAGAAACTTTCGCAAAAATCTTATTTATGTCAGTGTAATAATATTCTAATCTACCTGTTTTATAAAATAAACTTGCTAAAACGCTACATGTTATTCCATACGTCAAAGGGAGGTGATGATAAGTCACACCCTCTGCTACAGATGCAGGCAACTGCATACAAACATAGCAATCTCTTACATCCATTGTTTCTACATACTCATATAATAATTTAGTAAAAACATTTTTTGAAAAATCTGTTATTGATTTGTCCTTGTGTAATTCTGCACTACTCTTTAAAATAACTGGTTCTTGAGTGTTAGCTCCTTTTTCTTTCTCAGTGTTATTAGACATTTCTACTACAGCTAAACTAATTGGAATAGTGATTGCTAAAACCACCCATACTGTTATTAATAATCCTGTACAAAAGCAACACATCTTGCACCATCTACTTAAAAACTCACATTTACATTTTCTATCTCTAGTATTCTCCATTTTGTTTGATAACCTTATTTATTTGTTTTCCAGAAAATTGTGTCACTACACCTCAGAAATGACTTATTTGCCACTCTGTACTCAAATGTTTTGTCTTTGCTTGGTACTTTCTTTTAATTCTTTCTCAGAATTCTTTCTTTGTCACATCCGGTAAATTCGTCAGATCCAGTGTTTTGTCAAATCCGGTAGAAACTATCTAAACTTCTTCAGGTTTGTTGCACTTCACTTTCTCCCATCAGGTTTCTTTGTTCTGGGTTTTCGTGAGTGTTCTTTTCTTCTTTGTTACTAGTCAAAGCACGATACAACCATTCAGGCGATCTATACTTCGGATTTACCTTCTTTACTCTTTTCGTTTTCTGCAAGTGTTTTCCACCTTGTTTTTCTTGCTCTCTCTGACTTGTTATTTCATTCACTTGTTCAGCACTTTTCCCATCCAACCTTATGATTCTGTATCTTAATTTTCTTACTTCGTTGGGCCAATTGTCTCCTTTTCTTGGCCTTTTTGCTTCACTTCCTTTTTCCTCTCTTTCTGTTTTCCAATTTCTTTTCCTTGACTCTAGCTTTTGGTTTCTTTCCTCTCCACTTTCTTCAGACTCTGTTTCAATTCTCTCGTTATTGCCTCTTATTTTGAAACTTATAATTTCATTTTCTTCTACTTGTGGTTCTTTTCTTATCTTCCTTCGTTCACCTATTTCTGTCCCTCCTCGAGGTTCTTCCGAATTTGTGTCAGTCTCCCTATCTGCTTCTAAATTTCCCTGTTCTCGTGTTTGACTATTTGTCCCTATTGCTCCTCGGGGATCTTCCGATTTTTCTAGCTTTTTGTTTGAAACTCTCCCTTCTTCATCTATCAATATTATCTCCGAAGGATTTTTACCACAACTTGTACTTGGTTGCTCACTGTCACTATCTTCTGGCTCAGTTTCTTCTCTTATGCTTTCAAAATTCCAATTTCTTTTTAGAATTTCTTCACAATCCGAATGCTCTGTATCAGATTCTGAACTGGTGTCTGATATTTCCAGATGTCGACTTACAGGTCGATCTTCAAGTTCTGGAACTTCAGCTATTTTAGCTACTTCTTCTACTTCTTCTGTTTCTGCACTTGTAGTTGGGTCTTCCAGATGTCGACTTACTGGTCGATCTTCAGGTTCTGGCACCCTGTTTGTTTCTTCTTCTGTTTCTGATGTTGAACTGTTATCCAATACTTCCAGATGTCGACTCACATGTCGATCTTTAGGTTCTGGAACTCTGATGGTGTGACTGGCATGTACCCAGTGTTTCACTCCTGCACACTTGACTGCAGTGGTCGTCACCAGGATCACTTGTCGTGGTTCGTCCCAGCGAGGAACCAAACAGTTTCTTCTCCGGTGGACTTTTATGCGGACCCAATCTCCTGGATTCAAGTCGTGAGCTGGTTTTCTTTCAAGAGTGGTCGCATCCGGTCCAACCTGATGAAACACAGAACGCACCACATCAGCCAATCCTTTGCAATAATCCAGCACTAGATCATCAGTTATAGTCAGTAGTTTGTTGACAGGTACTTGTGCTTGTCTCATTGCTCGTCCCATAATTATTTCATGGGGACTGAGTCCAGTTTTCCTTTCCGGAATACTTCTGATTGTCATTAGAACTAATGGCAAAGCATCTGGCCATTTGAGTCCTGTAGCTTGACACATTTTTCCTAACCTGTGCTTGATTGTTCCATTCACTTGCTCTACGATTCCAGAAGCCTCTGGTCTGTATGCACAATGTAGTTTCTGTTTAATACTAAGTGCTTCACAAATCAGTTTAACTAATTCATTTTGGAAGTGTGTTCCTCTATCTGTTTCAATCGTGACTGGAAAACCATACCTCGGAATGAATTCTCGCAGCATAAGTTTTGCTACCGTAATACTATCATTCCTTCTTGTTGGGTATGCCTCCACCCAACGGGAAAACAAACAGACGACCACTAGGACATACCTTAGTCTGTTGCAAGGTGGCATTTCAATAAAATCCATTTGCATTCTAGTGAAAGGACCCCCTTCTCGTCCTATTGTTCCTAGACTCACTACTGTCTTCCTTCCTGGATTTAACTGTTGACAAATAAGACATCTCTGACAAAGACTCTCAGCTATGGCTCTGAATTTTGGATTGTACCATGTTTGTCTAAAAAGTCTGATCATTGAATCTCTCCCAATATGGGCTTGTCCATGGTACATCCGTGCCATGTCAGAAATCATGCTATCAGGCATAACTGGTGTCTCATCTCTATAAACCCAAACATCATTTTCTTCATGTTTTCTACATCCTGCTTTTATCCATGTATCTTTTTCCTCATCCTCTGCAGCTTCTTGTAACTGTCTCACCTCATCCCATGTTTCAATAGAGTTAGTAAAAAGCAAAGGACAAGAAATATGCTCTCTTTCCCGACATTTGTTTAAAGAAACCACATTCTTTGCACAATACTGTGCCATTTCGTCAGCATATTTATTACCAACAGTTATGTAGTCTTCCCCATTTTTATGTGCATTGCACTTCACAACAGCGATCTGTTTAGGCAGCTGTATCGCCTCAAGCAGCTTTTTCACAAAATCTCCATTTCTAATGGGCGTTCCTGCAGACGTCAAAAAACCCCTTTGTGACCAAATCTGACCGAAGTCGTGCACCACCCTGAAGCCGTACTGGCTATCTGTCACAATCGTAACCCGTACATTTCTTCCCGACTTACATGCTTGAATCAGAGCTACTAATTCAGCAACTTGGGCAGATCATACACCTTTCAGACAAGATGCTTCCATTACAGTTGCTACTGTGCAAACTGCATAACCTGCACTTAGAACTCCATCACTTGTTTTCAAACATGAGCCATCTACAAACAGAATATAATCTGATTCTTTCAAAGGCTCATCTCGTATGTCAGACCTTGGTTTTGTACAGTATTCGAGCACATTCAGACAATCGTGATCTACTTCATCCATTTCAATCACACTCTCTTCATCTGGCAATGATGTCGAAGGATTCACATTCATACATCTGTCAATGGTCACATTATCTGCACTCAAAATTACTTTTTCATACCTAGTCAGCCGACTATGTGTCATGTATTGGGTTTTCGTTCTTGTCAAGAGAATTTCCACAGAATGGGGAACATATACTCTCAATGGATACCCCATCACTATGCCTTCACTCTGTTCCAGACTCACACAAGTAGCAGCAACTGCTTTCAAACATCCAGGCAATGCTTTCGCTACAGGGTCTAAAACAGCCGAAAAATATGCAATTGGTCTTTTCATAGTTCCATGTCTCTGTACCAAAACTGAAAATGCACATCCATCTCTTTCACTGCAATACAGCTCAAAATCTTTCTCATAGTCAGGCATTCCCAATGCTGGAGCTTCACATAATTTCTTTTTCAGCTCTCTGAATGCTTTCATTTCTTCATCATTCATTTCAAAAGGATCTTTAACATCCTTCTTTGTCAGTTTCTGCAATGGTTTAGCAATTAGTGAAAAACCGCTTATCCATTGTCGACAATATCCAACCATTCCCAAAAACATTCTTACCTCTCTTTGTGTCATTGGAGCTCTCATTCCTTGAATCATTTTTATTCTTTCAGTCGTTACCTTTCGCACTCCTTTCTCAATTTTATGCCCTAAATACTGGACTTCTTGTTGACAAAACTGCAATTTTGAAGGGGACACTTTATGTCCTCTTTTTGCTAAATGATTCAGCAAAGCAATTGTATCATTGACACATGCTTCTTTCGTTTTTGATGCCACCAGTAGGTCATCAATATACTGAACCATCACTGACTTTTCTGGCATTCTTAAATCTTCCAATGATTTCTTTAGGATCTGATTAAAGATTGAGGGACTTTCTGTGTACCCTTGAGGAATTCGGCACCATGCCAAAATACGCTCTCCAAACCGGAACGCAAATAATGGCTGGCTATCTGGATGCAGTGGAATAGAGAAAAATGCATGACATAAATCAATTACTGTGTACCATTCTGCTTCACGTGGAATCTGGTATAGAATCACAGCAGGGTTCGGTACTATTGGGCAACAAGGCACAACAATTTTGTTTACCTTCCTCAAATCTTGTACAATTCTATATGTTCCGTTTGGCTTTTTCAGTCCCATTATTGGCGAATTACATGGACTGCTCATGATTTCTTTTAGAATCCCTTGTTCAATCATTTTATTTATTACTGGCGTTATTCCTTCAATTATTTCTGGTGTCAATTTATACTGGGGCGTATTTGGGTAACTCGTTCCCTCTTTCACTGTTATTTTAACGGGATCTACTCCTTTCATTAATCCTACATCTTCTCCTGTAAAGTCCCACACTTCTTCTTTCACTGTCTTTTTCAATTCAATTGGGATTTTCTCTGCATCAAATACAGGAAACAAACCATTTACTTCTGGTTCTAAATTCACCATTGTCATTTTATACAGCACATCCTCATCTGGAGTCTGAAATGCAATTCCGTCTGGGGTACAATAGATAGTGAAGTTCATCTTGCACAATAAATCGCGTCCTAAAAGGTTCACGGGACTACAATCGCATACCACAAATCGGTGCATTTCACTAAATGGACCAATTCTTACCTTCACTAATTTAGTTAGAGGCGTTTTAATTTGCTGATTTGAAACTCCAACTACTTGGATATGTTCACCTGAGAGAGGAAGGTTTGGAATTTCCACTGACCTAACAGTAGAACGGGTAGCTCCAGTGTCAACAAGGAATGTTACATTTGCACCATTCACTTCTCCATCCACAAATGGACCAGACTGATCTACCTCTAGAGTTGCGCCAAGCACGCACTCTTCCCCCTCTCCTAGGCACCGTCAGGAACTTTCATCCGTGTCATCCTCATCCTGTCGTAACCAATATTGAGAAATTGCAGCTGCACGCGGCAACTGTGTTACCTGTTCTCCTCCGTAGAATCCTGTTTCTGCACTGTATTTCTGTTGGTTAACACTCTTGGGAAGTGGTGGTTGTGGCACCTGACCTTGTTGAGTAACTACCTCACTCTGCACCTGTGAATTTAATGATTGATTTTCCACATTAGGTTTTGGAGGAAATTTACACTCGTTTCTCCAATGTCCTAGCTTTCCGCAGTTGTGGCATGGCCACTTTTTCTTTGCCTCATCTATGCTCATTTGTCCTTTTCCTTTACCTATATTAGGTTGGGATTTAACCTGTCCTGTTTCATTACCAGTATTACTCAATTGAGCTTCTTGCTTCTCTGCAACTTTCACCTGCGCCCACATGGCTTTCTCTTTCAATTTACGCTGTCTACTCTCAATATCATCACTGCAATACTTAGCATATCTCAAAACTTCGTCGACTGTGCTATTCTGCCAACCAATCATGTGCTGCTTAATCATTTCACTTATCTCTGGTCTCAATCCATATACAAACCTATATACAAAATGACTCATATCCTTCTCATTCAGTGTCTCATAACCACTATACTGTTTGAAGACCAACAACAATCTCTCATAGTAGGCGTGCACTGATTCTTTACTTTCCTACGTTGTTCTGTCTATTTTTACCCAATCTGTTTCTTTTGGTGGAATTTTATTCTTCAAAAAGGTAATTACTTGATCGTACTTCCTCATCACTTCTGGTCCTGGCGCTCCTGTTTTAGCGTCCCTTGGATATTCTACAGTTGGCCAATCAATAGTAATCTTACATTCTGTCCACAAATCAGCTGGCACTACTATATCAAACAATCCATCCAGATCTATCCACAGCACTTTTGACACCTTAACAAATCTCTCCACTTGTCTGTACCATTCTACTGGTTTCTCTCTCAATTTGGGGAAGTCATTTGTAAATGACAGTATATCCTGTCTGGTCCACGGAACATGCACATAACTACCACCTGGAGTTTCTCTCATCGGGTATTCCCTAGCAACTGGTTCCCTATCTGTCACTGCAAAAGCCAAAGATGCTTTATCTGTTGTTTTCTCATTCCTCTTTGACCATCTATTTCTCCATCTTTCCACATCACCCCATTTTCTCAATAAAACAATTAACTCTTTTATTTGGGTCAGTCTTCCTGAGGTGTTCAAATTCTCTATGTCTTTCTCACAAAAATCTACTCTGTATGGTTTCTGCAACGTTCTCACTTTTACAAATTCCACTCCTAGTTCACTTGCTGTCTCTTCCAATTTGTCATGTAAATTTCTAGCTCTCCAAGTAAGACTCTTGCACAAAAACATAATCTCATCATCCTGATAATTTTTTAATTTTTCTGTTCCAATTGTTCCCAAAATCAATTCTTCCATGTCTATTTTCAACCTAATTACATCTAATGGTTTCTCTTCCGGTTCTTTTGTTTTTAGTGCTTTCATCCATTCATTTAACTCATCTGGAGTCGGACCTACAGGTGTACTATTTAATTCTATCCAATTGCTACTTCTTTCTGGTGTTCCTGATGCAGACTCTGTCACCATAGGCATTCTCCTGATCTCATTTTCATTTATCGTCAAATTTGTAGGTGGGCTTGGTCTATAGGTACTAGCCAAATTGTGTGCACCTTCATTATTCATTTCCATCCCTTCTCTTTTTCTTTGCAAATGTGAATTCATGGGAATCACTAAGGAACGTTCATCAATTTTCTGATTCTCAAAAATTGGCATTACTGGACCTATCGTTACTGGTACAGTTACAGCTTCCATATTCTTTGTCAATTCTCTTATTTTCTCAGTCAATTCTTTTGTCGTTTTTGCTAATTCAGTTGCATTGTCACTTTCTATCTCTTCATTTTGTGAAGTTTTAAATTGTTCTTGTGACCTATTTGTTTCATTTCTTCGTTCGGGTTTTTTATTCCTCCCAGTTTCCATTGGCGGTGCATTAGGTGTCACCACCGCAGAAGTCTGTTGGTATGGAGGTGGGTTTCTGTTTAAAATATCTTCCAGCAATTCGTCATCTGTTTCACTACCACCATACACATACTTTTCTACCACTAAATGCTTCTTTTTCTCTGTACACTTTCTCTTTGCTTCTTCCTCAACTGTAAAAGCTGGAAACAAACCTCCTGTCATGTTAGCATATCTCCAACGCTTTACTCTGTCCTCATGATTTACTCCCCATAACCTTCCAGGCAGAAACTCATGATTCTTTAATCCTCTGAATCTCTCTCGCTCATACATCTCATCTTCCCATTCCGTTAAAGCTTCAAACTGTGTCGGTCTAGGTCTAGGTTCTAACATTACCATCTTTTCTCTCAAGTTCCGTAATACAGCTACATTAAATGAACCATTCTCAGGGAAAGCCAATGCTCCATCATTCTTGGTGTATTTTGTCCAATTTTCTAACCATATGCATGTATGATATCCATATTTCAGCATCATATGTGAAGCTGGTGATTTCGGTGGAGGAATTATTTGTCCCTCTCTAGTCACTACCTTTTTGTCTTTCTTAAAGAAGTTCTTAACTTTCGACATCCATGACGTTTTCTCTTTACCATACTCATAGTACGACATGATTCACAACCTTTTTCTCCTTAAACAATCCGCAATTCAACACTGTTCTCTATGCGTTATTTCAACCAATACTAGCGCGACTCACACCAACACTCCAATCAGAGCGATTTCTGTCTACCGCGCACTGACCAATCCCAGCGCGGCTTCTGTCTACGTCAGTTCTGCTCCTGTTTCCGTGTGACTAGCGCACTGTCCAATCCCAGCGCGACTCTTGTCTACGTCACTTCTGCTCTTGACCCCTCCTTTACAAAATTTATCGGCAATTTCTTTTTCAACAAATTTTTGTTAGTTACAACATTTAAAACACATTTCCATTGTCTGATTCGCTAAACCGAAGAGATAGCTTTGACCATTTACACAAGAATTCTGTATTTTCCAGTAGGCAGCGCTTACCTCTACCCTACCACAGAATTTTTAGTTTCGCCGATAAAGTAGTACTTCCCTCTACCTTACCCTTCTTTCAAGCAATCAGTAAACCCGTTTCTCTGGGGATAAAACACATGTGGAGACTATACTGCTCCTGAGAATTAAGGCCAAAGTTTCACAAGAAAACCGATCACTATTTCACTTACACACCTTTTATACGCAAAATGTCCCTATTATAACACAACCTGTGTTATTACCATAATTGAACTCAGACAGTGTACAATTCCATGTGACTTCTCTTGCCACACGTGTTCCACTTCCTACTTCCCGGAAGCGTGAAAACTTACATATAACATAACGCGACTCAACAAGAAGTGTTAGACATGAACTTATCAATAATCAATAATCACCAAACTAATCTATAGTAACCATAACTCTGCTACCAAGAAATCTGATCCAGCGCTAACAATAAAAATTATTCTCCTATATACTTCGGACATCCAGGTGCAATTACTCCTTCAACACACACACTATATCCATATGACGGTGGGGCCCATAACACCGCATATACATTTACTTACTCATTTGTTCCCTGGATTTCCTCCGTCAATAACCTAGGAGAAAACGATTCGCTGGAAGGAGACGGGATACCTCTTTAACATGACATAATATTTCTCTTTGCTTTAAGGTATTCCGCTCATTGGTCGATGGACCAACTAGTAGGAATCAGTTGATGGTGATTAAGACCAGCTCAATCATAATAAACTCTTTAATATTTCATTTTAATCATTGAGCTAAAGAATCACTGAGTCATTTGTTTAAAGAATAATAAAGTTTATATAAAGTTTTGAATGCAGGAAATGAGGTTAAGCTTATTATTCAGATCATTACATTTATCATCAATATAAGAATAACTTGAAATTGCAATGCATTTTTATTAGACGGAAAAATAAGGATATTTTAGTAAGAACTCTTAAAGATCAACCTATCTATCTGGGGAAATCTAATAGTTCTAAAATAAAAATCTATCAGGAAAATTCTCCTCAAGCAGCATCTTATACTCAACTGGAAAAGAAAATTAGCAGCAGCAGCATCAGCTCGTCAGCATCAGCAACCGCAATTTCACTCATCTACAGCATCTAACTTCTCCAGCATCTGCTCTCCAGCAACTTCTCCTGCAGCCTCTCCCACAGCATCTAACGCAGCATCTACTCTCCAGCATTCTTCTCCAGCATCTCACCCCTCCCACCAAGAGTAGGTCTTCTTATACCCTAATTCTAGCTTACAGCATAAAATGTTTCTTCTTCATGGCGTGACTCTTTCTCATTGGTCAAAACTCAGGCCCATATACATTTTAATCAAACTTCCTGGTCTTAACCAGTTCCTTGTGGAATGTCCATGCAAGCATCATTTCCCACAGTTCATGCAATTGCTCATCCGTTTTGATCAGTCCAAATTGTATCTTTTTCTGCTACATTTTGGGTTTAACAGTTCCGTCTATTGATTCAGTTGGACTTCTCACGCTTCTTGCTGATCATCTTGGCACACATCTGCTCAGAAAGGTCACAACAGCCTTGACCATACTTCCATCTTAGCCTCTCAGCATCAGCTCGTCATCATCCCTTTTCCACAGCCTCTCTCCTCTATCACATGGTCCCCCGCTCATGCGTACTCTAGCAACTGGCGGCCATTTTATATCGCTGCTCGACAGGCCTAAGCGCACTATTTTCAAAGATAAACAAAATATTGTTAAAACAAAGAAATATAAACCCTTTCGTTTCCCTCCCGTCTTTCTACGTACCCCAATTAGGTATTACCTAGCAAAAAGCAACATATAAAGCTGTCCCTTACTTACCATCGCTTTATTTCACAACCACACGTTTTATTTAAAAGCACAGATCCTGCATTTATTATGTTAATTAGTACGCAACTATTATGTTATGTTTAGACACGTAAACAATTATAAGTTGATTATTTTGCACACGGAATAGCGTGTTACCTTTAACCCTTAACATGTAACATACATTGTTGGTTATTTACTTAAACGAACATGTTTATTAATTATTTTACGAAAATATTAGGAGGTTAACATTTTTTCATTTACCCTGCTCCATCAACTCCCAAGGTCCAGGGACTCCAGATGTAAATGACAGCAGTATACCGTACCCATGATTCTGAGCAGTAACTACTGGCTGCCTGGCAATACGGAGAAACACCCTTATAGGAACATCCTACATGGAGGGAACTGGAAGGAGGCATCAGAAGGGTCTTGTGCATCATACAGTAAATATGAGTAGGTGCAAAGGAATATTAATTGTGCTACAGGCCTGCAATAAGGCACAGGTCTACCCTAAACGTGTTCCGGCCAGCGATTCAGATTATTACTGGTATTGGGTTAAGGTGTGTTGCGAATGAGAAATTGTTCCATATTTTGAAAGCTTCTACAAGTTCTTCCTCAACATGCTTCAACTGGTGCATTGACCTAGTAGATCATAGGGGTGCACAGTCTTTGTTGGGAGAATTTAGAATATGTAAATTATCTATTTGACAGCCTGACTTTCTTCGGTAATGCACCCTGTACATACATTTTTAGCTGACAACTGCTTGGCTGTGTCTCCAGCCATCATCCTATACTGGCTGTTTTGTAAACAGAGGCACATCTCACACATTTGGGACCTCAACAACACTAACATTTGTTGCAGATTAGAGCCACAAAAATGACCTGCCAGAAGTTTAACGCACTATACCAAGTATGTACGCATACACACTCACTCTTTTACAATATTTGAGAATGTTCGAAAGGTTTTGTGAAGCATCAGCATCAGCTTCTCTGCTAACGTGCTGAGCATTTTACTGAAAACGCCATTATGAGGCTTAAATAATCTCTATATTTCATAATGGAATATTAGCACATTGTCAAATATACAATTGTGAAGTATTATTAAAGACATATGTTGCTGTCAATAAATGGCTATAAAATTACATTTTTCTTTTAAATATAGGAGCTTAGATTTCATTTGACAGAAACCATACACATACACATAGGAACACAAACAAACAGAAGTGCATGGACATGTACACACACTTGTGCCTGCACACAAATATACAGACTTGCAGCTTAGGGGCATATTCACAAGGAGCTATCGCCGAATTAACGGCACTTTATCGCAGCCAAAGTCGAGATAAATTTACCCCCCCATTCACAAGCCGGTGTTAACAGCCCACAGCACCAGTTTACCCGCGATAGCAGCCGCAAAAAACATCGCCACAGAGGACCCTCGCAAATATCTCTAATGAGATGCAGAATAGGCGTTCCCGTGACAAAAGCAGAGACAACAGCACACCGCAACATTCACAACGACCAGCCACATCCGCGATAAAAACACAAAACAGGCGATAAGGCGCGTTAGCACCATGAAATCTAAACCTGCTCTGACCTGGTGTAAAGTCGGACGGCAGCCAGCACCACAAAAGGGAGCACAGCCCAGGGCCACATCCGAAGGGCAACAGATGCCATGGAGCCACACATCATGCGGCCCGGACACCCAAGAGGGCCACAACACCCACCCCCACCACCCCAGGACCCCATCCCACACCCGGAACACCCCCCCCCGGACCAACACAGACGCAGCGCAGACAAAAACAGCGGAACGCCAGGAAACGTACCAGCCGCACAGACCCAACATCTGACAATGTCACCTTCCACTACAGGTTGAAAGGGACAACCAACCTACGCATCCTGACCATCATCGCCTAAGAGGCCTACTGCAACAACACAGCGGACAACCAACATCCCACCCCACACAAAGCTGATGGCGTGGCTGCACCTGTTGGCCCCTGAGACCCCCCCATCCAACACCCGCCAGATTCGGAGGAGTCCCACAGCCAGCCACATCCAAGTCCCCCACACCTGTCCTGGACGTCACCATCACCCTGGTACCCCAGTCCCCATACGTCCAACACAATGCGCAGGATCCGCTGGAGACCAAGCAAGGACCATACGCCATAGCAGGATGCACGCACGTGTTGGGGGCAACACACAGCACACATGTACTGCCTGTGCCCCCTGGTGACACAGCACACAATCACCGCAACAGGAAGCACACGTCTCACACCAATGTGCAGTCAACAACAGAACACCGTGGAACACCCAACAATGTCGCCTTCAAATACACAGCCAGTGTGCATGATACCTTCATCCTCCGACAGTCCATCATCAACCAGCGTTCCCAGGATGGCAACAAGGGAAATGTACAGCCCCTTGGCAATATACAAATGAACACCCCACACACCTCAACACCACAACCATGCAACTCACAACTCTGGTAATGCACACGTCACAAAATCACATACAACAGGCACAACAATATGCCCACCCACCAGACACGACAGAACAACTTACAATGTCCACATGGGCAAGCCCTGAAAATGAGCCAGCAACGGCATGGCACCCCAGCCACATACTAGCCGAATGTGGGGAGAGGTGGCAACCAGGCATGTGTGAAGGATGCAGGAGAACCATGATTGGGAAAGTACACAATGCCAAGAGTGCTGGAGATGTGCTGGACACCTCGCAGTATGCAGAACACACCCATATCCATGGCGATATACACCGCTTGCGTATGGAGTGTAGTGGACAGTGGACGCCACCATGTCACCACAACCAGTGGGGGACCTTGCGGAAATGTTGCCTGTTACGCCCCCCCTAAGCGTCAGCGTAGTGGGATGGCCCGGCGTACGCCATGCCAGCGTAGGGGTGTGAATAAAAACCACGTAGGCCTGGTCGTGGTCCACTTCCGGAAAGACCCACGTCTCTGCCAGGGCAGCGCCTCCCACCTCGCCATGAGTCCGACGCCATCCCCGTGAGCGGAGTTGCCTGAGATGCCGTGCGCTTGCCGGACCCCGGCACGCTGGTCCACGAACCCGTCAGGCCAGCCCCTGCGCAGCCAGACCACACTGATCACCTTCCGACACCGGCGTGTGTCAAGGAGGGCCCACCACGAGCCGGCGCAAGCCACAAGCCCGAGGGCCGAGACCTTGGCAGCCACCTCAGACCATCACGGCTGCCACGACACCGGCCCGCGTTATTCCTTTTCCGTTGACGTACTCTACTGCCGCCCCCGGCCTACTCTTCGGACCAGTAGGTCCCACATGTGGAACTGTGTCTTGAGTCATGAATGGCAGTGACCCCAAATCCGGGCCAGCGGCCACAGCACCAGACCCCCCCCGATCATTGAGGCATAGTTCCATATGGGCATCTTGCGACACGTGGTGCCACTAACCCTGTTCAACGCCAGCCGGCAACACGTGGTGCCACTAACCCTGTTCAACGCCAGCCAGCAACACGTGGTGACACTGAACCTCAACTACGCAGGCCGGTGGGGCCATCCAACCTATGCCGGCGACACTCGGTGAATGGGCCGTGCTGACCGCTGCCTCAGGCCTACACCACGGTCAGGTAGGTCACACATTTGGAACTGAGTCTTGATTACACCATGGCAGTGACCAGATGTCTACTGCAGGGGTGATATCACTAATCTCCCTGCTATCAGTGAAGCAAACGAATGCATCACAAGCACACGACACGTGTCTGTGGGCCCATGCTGACCGCTGCCTCCGGCCTACACTGCGGTACAGTAGCTCACAGAGTCTTGATTTGGCAATGTTGGAGTTCACATCTGTGTACCGGCATCAATCGCAGACTGCATCCCCTCTCAGCACCTGTGCCACTAAGTTTGTTCCTCGACATTCATGGACACTGACTGGTCGTACATTGGTGGCGTTTGAGTCTATGGACTAGGGGCTAGTTTTCATCCTCATGTAGCTGATACCGAATTGTTGGTGGAAACAAGGGTTGCGCTTTCCACTCCTCCATTTGCTGCTTCCAGATAACATCAGACCTTCCACATCATGCCCTGGAGGACACCTTCCACTGTCCCCCGAAACCCTCCGCAACATACACCTCGGACATTGATGGGGACCCGCTCAGGTCGCATGGCCCATCTGACTGCAACGCAAGTCACCATCCCGTGGCTGGGTGCCTGTGCCGGCCGCAGTGCATCCGGGGCCACTAACTCTGTGCTGCTCAGGCCTGGGACCCCTCCTTCTGGGACATTGAATGGCCTCTGTAGCGGTGGTCTTGGGGTCATCAACGCCATGTGTCTGTGGCTCTGCGCTGTCCGCATCCTCCGGCCTCAACTGCGGGCCACAAGGGCCCACGCAAAGCATCGAGTCTTGACCGGCCCGGATGTCGCATCACCGCAGGAGGCACACGCCACCACCGCAAGGACCACCTCCAACCACCATCTGCCAGAGTCGAAACGGTGGTCCTGACAGACCTACGGAGTTGCTCCAGACCTGTCGTGGATGCCATCATCGGCCTGATACCCTGCTCAGCACTCCAGGTGCCAGTGACTCAGTGCACCGCAAGCCATTGTCCGTTACTGATTGAGTTTTGTGCTGTTGTGAGGTTGCGCAGCAATGTCACCTCAGGCAGTGTGGGAGACCTGGGAGGTTGATGAGGAAGTTGATGCAGGTGTAACACACCCCACTGCATCTGCATCAGGACTAACCCAAAGGGACACAATCCTAGCAATTTCTGCACATGAGCGCGCTCTTCTCTAGTGCCCCTACCTCAGTGCACTGCAACTCACGGAACCTCCTGACTGAATATTGGGTGTCCTCTGTCCTTACTCCGGATCCCTCCATGTTGCTCTGCATTTGACTCTGTTGTGCTGGTGTTTTCTGTTTCCATTACACTGGAGTCCACTGTTCAGGTTGTTGCCAGCACCAAGCACTCCGTGCGGGCTGGCTTATACTCACCCCACACACATCCAGCACAGGTGTCACTGTACATGTGGCCCTGCCAATAAAGGGGCCGGGCGCACGTGCCCGTAGCCAGTTCAACATGATATGTGCATGTGTCTCTGTGGGGGTGTGGGTCTCCTTTGTGGGGTGTAGGTGGTCCCTGAAGGGTATTGGACACCCACGTATGTGTTCTAGTTCGCATTCCATGGTTTCGGCAACACCCTCACCTGTTGGGCCACCTCCTTTTGGTGTTCTGCCACCTGGCATTGGGATGCCATGTGTGGGTGGGTGACGTGTTGTGAGGCAGCCATGATTGCGGGTGCTTCATGCTGTGTGGTCTGTTGCAGAGTCTGGGTTCTCCTCTGAGTAGCTTGTCTGCCCTGGTCCTGGTGGTGGGTTGTGTGGGATGTCAATGGGCTGTTGTAGGGCGTCAGGGTCGGGGGTGTGGTGTTCGTCTCGGGCATCACTGATGGGTTGTCTGTTCAGACCTGCTGGAGGTGTTGTTTGTCCCTCTGCATTGTGAAGGGGAGGTGCATGTTGGCATTGTGTTGGCGCCTTGTTCTTGTCGACATGCAGACTGTGTGACAATGTGCATTGTGACTGTTTGGGCGGTGGTGGCTATTTGAGTTGGGACAGTGTACATTTGGCCTACATGGCTGATGTGGGGTTGTAGGGGTAGATGTGCATCTCACAGTTCCCTGCTCTGTCCAATGTGATTGTTCTGTTTCTGCGCATGGGTGGACCCAGTTGTGTCCCCTGTTCTGCAGTGTGGGTGTTGCACTTTGTGCCACATTGTCATGGTATGTGCTGTGATTGCTATGTGTGTGTGCTGCAGTGTGCTACGGGGATGGGGGACATGTCCCTGGGTAATTGTGGATGTGCAGTGTGCTACACCTCATTGTGCATGTGTGGCATAGTGCCCATCACCCCTGTCCCCCCAGTCCCTGTTGGATCCTCACCCTGTTGTTGTTGTGTCAGGTCCTGTCGAGCTGTGTCCGTACTCCCTACTCCTTGCACCCTCTCCACACTGATGACTGTGGCCTGGCTTTCCTCCTGCTCCTCCTGTGTCGCTGGACTGCCACCTCCTGTCGCCGTTGCTGCCTTCCTGTTGCCAGCGGGTTTGTGCCTGGTTTAGGTTGTCACGTCCTGGCGGAGCCTCTTGGCCTCCTGGATTGGCCTCCTGGGCTCTGCGACTGCATTCCAGGCGGTCTGCTTGTGGGTCATTTGCTGGTAGTGTTCTGTCGCCTCCGTGGCCTTGGTCTTGTTTTCCTGCGGTTTTCCTCTCCATTTTCTCCTTGGCCTTCCCCGAGCCATTTGTTCCTTGCTGGTGGTCTGTGGGGGTTGTGGGGTTCGCGTTGCCCTCTGCGCTGGGTCAGGGTGCATGGATGTTGCTACGTGCTTTGGCTTGTTTCTGGTGTGTTGTGCCTGTGGTTTTTATGGTGCAATTTCCCGCCAGACGCGTGGGAGTTGCAGGCCTGAGGCTGCTTTTCGCAGCTTTTTGTACTGCGATTGGCCTCATCGCATGATTTCTCTCGTTTCGCAATTTTTCGGCGTGGTGTTGATTTCCACGCTGGCATTTGATGCGTTATCTGGTGACTATCGCATGGTACCGCCTTGTTGTGAATTCCACGTTGACACAGGGTTATTTTCCCGTGATAGGCTGCGTTATTGAAAGTTGCATTACGCTACTCATGCGGTAGTTATCACACGTTCTTGGGAATATACCCCTTAGTCTTTAATGTCAGACATGGGATGTCAACACTGTAAAAACAGTTCTAGCTGTAGATGGGGAAAGGCCACAGGATTTATCTTATGAGTAAGGAGAAATGGACAAAAGAATCATGTGCGAAATGTTACTGGCAGAGAATGAATAGGATGACAGCCAAACTTTAACTCTGAAGTCAAATGGAAAAGAATTAGATCTTGAACTGTCAGGATATTCCTTAATCTTGGCTTTAGAATGGTGTAAACGTTCAGAAAGCAAATGCCTATGTTTCAGTAACTGACTCAAATGATTTTAGCCACAGGAACCAACGAGTCGTAGGTAAGGAGAAGGAAAAGCTCTCAGAAGAAAACCTTGTATAAAGAAGAAGAAACCTTTGTAGCACTTCAATTTTTATGGTTATAAGCAAATTCTGCAATTGGCAATAAGGAAATCCAATTATCTTGATTTGCATTACAGTAGCATCACCGGTACTGTTCCAAACTTTGAGTAGCTTGCTCAGTGTGCCCATTTGATTGAGGATTATAACCATCATAACCAGAGGAAAGTGCTTGTTCAATTCCTTACACAGAGCTTCCAAAAATATGAAACATGTTATGCTTCTCTATCAGAAATAATGTTATGAGGTAATCCTTGAACCCAAAAAATGTCAGTCAAATTAAAATTAGCCAGTTCTATTGCTGTTGGTAACTTGGGTAAAGGTGAAAAATCTACCTCCTTCCAAAAGATGTTCCTGTAACTATTAACCAATTATTACCTAAAGACTTGAAGACAGAATCTCCATTATAAAATCTGTAGAAATTATATATTTGTGTTTTCTAATAACTTTGGCACTGTAGAAGATTAGCCAAAGAAGTTCATCCCCCTCAGCTCAGTCCTGGAAAGTTTTGGGGTGATCCGTCAAGCGAGGGCTGAGCATAAGGGGAGTAGGTCCCAAAACACGATTTCCCAATGCTAATTTCTATAGAAAAATTGAACAACTATACTTCAAAAATGGCTGAAAGGAATTACACTAAATTTGGCAGAACTCTAGCTCTTGGTCCAGAAAACGTGCTTTTTGTGATTTGGGTCAAATCCATTTGGTAGTTTTTGTCCTGAAAATAAGTATGAAAATAAATAGTTGGGCAAGGTAGGGATACCCTGCCCTCTGGCCCTTGTGAGCAGGGGGTAGGGTTACCAGAAGGACTCACCTGGAGCCAAAAATGTATTTGTCTTTAAATTTGACTGCAAATTTGCAGAGTATTCTTGAATCCACTGTAAAATATATTTGTTTTTAAAAAGGCAGGCTCCCGCCTATTTACCCCCCCGGTGGTGGGCCAAAGCCCAGGGGATGCCAAACATAACCTTTACGGAATGGGGTGCACAGCCCCCCTCCTCGAGGCTCCAGATACCCCATCAACTGGGGTTGCATTCCTATTTAGGGGAGAGGGGTGCACGGACCCCTTCCCTGAGCCTTTCAGAGGTCCTCAGGGACCCCATTCCACAGGCTTCAAAACATTATAATATTTTGTGGGTGTCCTGGTGCCCACCTGGAACACCCATGCAATTCCTGGCCACGGGGCCGCAGAGGGAGTCCCAGGTCTCCTGTGACACCCCTGGCTTCTCAGCCTGCACCCTTAGCGGTGCAGCGGGAGTTGCCTCCATCTCTATGTTCCCACCTGAAAGGAGTGCAGCAGCCAACCGGCAACATTAAAAAAAAAAACAGTACGTTTTCGGGGTCATTGAGCCTATGAACCAAGGAGAGCTTGCCATATTTTTAAAAGCACTCTGAGCTGGAGCTGTATGCTCTTCAGCTGGAGTGCAGGGTCCTCTTGTGGTTGGTTCTATGGCTGCACTTTGTGGCCTGAAAAATGTTGTTAAAAAAAGACTTAAAGGCAAGTTAATGTTTTTTTAAACGGCTTTATTGAAAATATTTTATGACAATCACTTTTATTAAACATTGCTATGTGTGAAGTTATAAAATATACATTTGATTATGGTTATTGGTGACTATTTGGAAAAGACAAAAGGTATGCCTTATATATGTTTTTTTAACAAAAATATTTTTTTTTTTGCAACAACTTTATTAACATTTTGTTAATGACAAAGGGACACAGGGTCGTTCTGTATACATCACAAATCATACAGCCAAATTACAGAGCATACATCATTTTTATCTGTCACGTAAACTAGGTGTAGTAGTCATTGTCTAACCTAGTTCCACATTTTAGCACACAGCTCAGCATTATAATAGCAGTGCGGCAGCCTGTAACACAATACACAGTACTATCCTGCATTGTACCTGACATCCCAGCAACGTATCTAGTTCAGCTGTTATACATTTGGACCACAGGCTTATTGCAACCTTATTTACAGCCTCCACCCCTACGGAGCCTCTCATTGCCTCCCCTCTGGCGCTTCCGCTCTCTTCATCTCATTGTCATTAGTGAGCAGGTATGTTTTATACAGTCCCCAAAAGTTTTTAGGACGGTTTGACGGGGGAAGGATCTCGCTGTAATTTTCCGTTTGTGTGCTACAATACACCATATCTTTCGACCAGCTTGTGACAGTGGGGGTCGGGCCACGGGACCAGAAAATCGCTACTCTGCGCTTAGCAATCAGCAGCGCCATCTCCACCAGCCGTCTCACCGCTTTTGGTACTAGTTTGGAATATCCCAATAAGGCCAGCAGGGGGTCAGTGTCATATCAATGATATCTCCCAAATGTTTAAAGATCAGCACCCAAAAGTCAGCAATCCCTGGGCATTACCAAGCTAGATGGAAAAAGTCTGCCCCCTGCGTCCCGCAGCGCTCGCACTATGCGGATTGGCGCAATCCGTACCTGTGCAGCCTCTCAGGCGTGTAATAGACCCTATTTAAGAATTTAAAATGAATCAGCCTATGTCTGCCGTTCAGGGAGATCCGTTTCGTGCTTTCGCAGCAGTATCTCCACGTTGTGTCATTGAGGTCTGTTCCCAGATTGGCCTTAGTGTAGTGGTTTGCCCTATATCCCTGAGTCAGTTTGTAAATGTGAGATACTATCTTGGTGGGTGAGTCGGTTTTAATCACTTGGGGAAGTGCGACCACTTCAGGTGGCTCAGCAAGGTCGCTACCTAGGATTTCCAGTAGTGCCTGTCGTACTCTATGGAACTGGAATCTGATGAGCAGCGAGGCATTGTGTTCCATTGTCTCAACTTCCTCCCATTTTTTCACTATGACCTCTGAGAACATGTCACCTATCGTCAGTATATTTAGTGAGCGGAATGCCCGAGTCACCCCCCTATCTTTGCACGGCGGAAGCCAGAGACACCAATCTAGTGGAGTCAATGGAGAGTACAGAATAGACCAGCTTGTATTTTCAGAAGGTGTTGCCATGCATGGACGGTCGTGTTAATAGAGTCTAGAATGCCCGTTCTACGATCAGGAGGATTAAATACTAGGGCCGGAAGTGGGGAAGGCGCAGCTACAGCGTTCTCAATCTGAATATGAGGTGTGCCAGGGAGGCCGTGCATCCAGTAATGGGCGTGCGCGCCTTGCGCCGCCCTATAGTATAGATTCAGGTCCGGGGCACCTAAGCCTCCTAAGTGGTAGGGAAGCATGAGAGTGTCCCACTTCACCCGTGCGTACTTCCCAGCCCATGCTAGTCTAATTAGTAAAGTATGCAGCGTGCGAAAGTAGGAGCTAGGAAGGACCATAGGTATATTGGCAAATAAAAACAAAAATCGAGGCAGTATCACCATTTTCATAATTGAGACCCTTCCCGCTAGCGACAATGGGAGCCGAACCCATCTATCTACATCTTCTTCCAGTCTGCTGACTGCAACTCCGTAGTTTTCCCTCATCACTACCTCTAAGTCGGTATGTATCATAATTCCTAAATATCGCACCGGCTCTGTCGTCCATCTCAACGGATAATCCGGTGTAAAAGGGGTCGTAGCTAACCCTGGGCATATTACTTTACTACGCTCACGGAGCATGCAAAGTTTGTGATACTACGCAAATTGCACGTAGCAGAGTAAAAAACTGTGCTAATCGACGTAGCGTAGCAGCAGTATATTAAACACATACAAATGCTTTGTTAGAGCAATTTTCTGTGCTAAAAAGCATATAACAAATTCACAAAAGTGAACTTTGACAATGAAAATATCAAGCAATGAGAGAGGTGATGATTTTGGGTTCCCCCCTAACCTAGGGGGAGGACCAAGCAGATGCCTTGAAAACAAAAAGCATATCATGTGAACGATTCAGTGGTGGTCCCTTCCTCCTAGGACCACCCAAAGCACAGTTATGGGCAAAAATACAATCCCAACCAAAGGCCCTGCAAAGCATTATGGGACGAGATTAGCAGTGGGCAGTGAATATTATAGTGTCCAATATCAAAATAATTCTACAAAGAGCTGCAGTTCAACTAGTCGTTACTAGATGTCCCTCACGAGTCAAATGCAAAAGCATTGAAATTATTAATACATCAAGCTGCAGTTCCACTAGTCGTTACTAGATGTCCCTCACGAGTCAAATGCAAAAGCATTGAAACCCTTTCATGAAGCTTTTGCATTTGACTCGTGAGGGACATCTAGTAACGACTAGTGGTACTGCAGCTCTTTGTAGAATTATTTTGATATTGGATACTATAATATTCACTGCCCACTGCTAATCTCGTCCCAAAAGGCTTTGCAGGGCCTTTGGTTGGGATTGTATTTTGCCAATAACTGTGCTTGGGGTGGTCCTAAGAGGATGGGACCACCACTGAATCGTTCAAAGATGTGCTTTTTGTTTTCAAGGCATCTGCTTGGTTCTCACCCTAGGTTAGGGAGGATACCAAAATCATCACCTCTCTCACTGCTTGTTAATTTATTGATTTCATTTTTGTGAAATGCTATATGCATTTTTGCATATAAAGACAGAGATACTTATTTTGTCCTAACTTGCACTGTGCAAGATGCCTTTGGCAATTATTGTACAGTGCAGTCAAACACACAGCTACGCACTACGCAATTTGCATAGCTACGTGTAGTTCAAAATGTACTTCACGTAGCTACGTGAAGTGCTACTATGCAAACTATGCCCAGGGTTAGTCGTAGCAGGCGTAAGGGGGAAGATGATCGATTTTGTCCAATTAACCTCCAGTCCAGACATCGTACCAAACTTAACTACCTCCCGTAGTAGTGGTGACAGGTTAAGGTCGGTATTCCTAATGTATAGCAATGTATCATCAGCATATGTGGAAATAATCAGCTCATATCCCGGGAAGCGTATACCCCTGCCACTATGGTACTCCCGAATTGCACAGGCCAGCGGCTCCGCTACCAGCGCATATAGAATCGGGGACAACGGGCACCCCTAGCGCGTGCCTCTAGTTATTCTTATCGGATCGGTGACCATGTTGCCGATTTTTATTCTGGCTGTGGGGGAATTGTAAAGGACTCCCACCAGCTGAAGAAATATCTCCCCCAGACCTAATCTCGTCAGGACATGCTTCATGAACGTCCATTCCACCGAATCGAACGCTTTTTCCATATCAAGGAACACTGCAACTGCCCGCACGTCATGTCTTGTGTGCCGAATCGCCACGAACACTGTACGGAGATTATAAGTCAGATTTCCACTGGGGACAAACCCTGCTTGTTCCGGCGCCACTAGCATCGGCACCAGCGGCGCTAAACGAGACGCCAAAATCTTGGCGTAGATCTTCGCATCTACGTTTAGTAGCGAGAGGGGGCGATATGATGCACAGTCGTTGGGCTGCTTATCTGGTTTGAGTATTGCTACTATTAATGCCTCCCTCATCCAGGACGGCATTATTCCGCTCTCACTCATCTCCTCAAATAACGTTGCTAGATGCGGGATGAGTACCTCCTTAAACTCCTTATAGAATGCGACTGTTAAGCCATCTACACCTGGCGCGCTGACGGTTTTCATCCCAGCCAGAGCAGCAACTATTTCTTCTGTATCAAGGGGACGCATTAAGTATTCCCGGTGTGCGTTGGTTAACCAGGGTAACTTGATGTGTGTCAAATAGTCTAGGATATCGGTTTCATTGTCCCCACTCTGCGAACTGTATAAAGTCGAGTAATACTGTTTGAATCTATCTGTGATCGCCATTGGGTCAGTTAGAGGAACCCCCTCCTGACTGTTAAGTTCAATAACTCCTGACATATCCCTCTGCTTTTTTAGTACTGAGGCCAGGACTGAGCCAGGGCGCTCGCCCTCTCCATATGGGCGGGCCGTCGCATACTTCCCTAAGTGCTTAAGTTCAGCATCAGCTGCTTCGTGATACTCCTCTAACAGCGCCTGGAACTCCTCCTTAACACTGTCTTCTGGGCTAGTGAGGAACCTCTGTTCCAGTGATTTGAGGGAATTCTCCAATTGCGAGAGTCGCGTGCGGAGCGCCCGGAGGACCCCTGAATGTTTGGCCATGGCTATCCCACGGATGTAAACTTTAAACGCTTCCCATACTACTGAGAATGTGTCGACAGACCCGATGTTACATTCAAAAAACGTGTCTATAGCCTCCGCTATTTCTGATTTGAAAACTGGGTCTAGCAGTGAGTATGGGGGGAATCTCCAGGTGTAAGGAGGTATATGCTTCTGCGGGCATTCCACCACCATCAGCACTGGCGAGTGATCTGATTAGGTCCTAGGGAGTACCACACAGTCGCGAGTCTGGTTGTAAAGTGCTCTGGAAGTGAACCAATAGTCAATCCTAGTGTGTAGGTTATGATAGGCAGAATAATGTGTATAGCCACCCTTCTCGGAGTGGCGCTCTCTCCAAACATCACAGAGTTCCAATTGTGTCATTGCATCTGCAATAGTCCGAGCTGAGGCTGTCACGCGCCGCTCCGGCCCACCCGATCTATCCAGCCGAGGGTCCAAAATGCAATTGAGATCGCCACCCCCATAGTTGTGTGGACCCCCCATAGCCCTGCATTTTCTCCAGTAGCATTGTATAGAATCTAGGATTGTCAAAGTTCGGGCCATAAATGTTCACTAGAGTTAAGTCTATTCCCTTTCCCTTGCATCTCGAAATGGTGAAACGCCCCTCCGGGTCAGTGTCTAGTGGTTTGAGTTTCAATTCAGACTTTGGATTAACCCAGATGATCACCCCCCGGGTGAGGGAGGTGAACCCCGCTACATGTGTGTTGCCCTGTAATACTCTGCTACGGAGCATTGTACTAGAAAGGGGCAGGTGCGACTCCTTCAATAATGCTATATCTATGTTGTGCCTAGCTAGATAACACAGGATCTTCCTAAGCTTCCTGTGATCGTTGAGGCCACGGACGTTCCAGGTTATAATGTTAACCTTACTATGTTGAGTCTGAGTCATATGTGCTAATTGATCTAGACAGTATCACCGGTGAAAATGTTTTGTTGCCTATCTGTGCTCTGTGATTACTAACTAAGCTGTGCATGATCAGTTCAACTAAAATACCATAACGCTCCCAATCAAAATATTGACTCTGTGCCCCCTCCCCTCCCTCCCACGCCAAGCCTACCCCAACTGTGCATTGGCGAAATCCCCCCGTACAATCCCAGTACTTCATGAAAACAGTCACATCTGTTGATTTCAAACAGCGAGAACAAATTTAGTATAACTGTAAGTAGTGGTATACACGCGTGGGCAGATGTTGCCTTCGCCCTCTATAAACTAGACGTCGTTAGGTTATAGACTACACATTGCCCGCCGTCTAACATATCAATTGCATCAGTTAACCTACGTAACCATATGTAACTTGTCATATCAACCTGACATTATAGTGCGTTTCTCAATTATAGGGGCCTCCGTAACGGCCCAATACATCTTATACTTCAGGATTGCCTGTCTTAGTATTGTAAAGGACCCTCCATCACTTCTTACTCAGCTACAGCAGAAATGCACCTATTGCTCTGTGTGTAGCTCGAGCATCTCTCTTAATACAGAACTTATCTCTCATGTTGGCCTTCAACACAGTTAGTCTTGGTCATCTAGACTTCCTCCCGCCGCTTCTTCCTGACTGGGCGACTCGTTGTTGCTCGATTTGTCACTCGACCACTCTTTCAAGGCTTTCTGCAAAGCTTTAGGATCCGTGAAAATCCGTGATCTTCCCTGTCTGTTCACGCGGAGCCGCGCCGGATACAGCATGGCGCAATCCAAGTTTTGCTCTCTCAATTGTCTCTTTAGCAGTGCAAATTGTCTGCGTGCTTCCTGGACTCGGAACGTAAAGTCAGGGTAGAGTGATATTGCAGATCCTTCATATTGAAGTGTTTGCTTCTCCCGAGCCGCCTTCAAAGCCGCATCCCTATCACAGTAGTTCAGCAATTTTGCAATAATTGGTCTCGGGGGGGGGGGCACCGGGTGCAGGCTTCGGGCCCAACGAACGGTGAGCAGGTTCCACCACGAACATCGAGGAGAACGTTTCGCCTCCCAGCAGCGTCACCAATAGCTTCTCCACGAACAGTTCCATATTACCAACACTTGTGGTCTCCGGAAGTCCTGTAATGCGAATGTTGCTTCTGCGGGACCGGGCTTCTAGGTCCTCCTCTTTGTCTTGGAGGGTCTGCAGGGCCTTCCCCATCTGGTTTTGTATAGAATCCGTTTCTGTTTGGGCCTCCTCAACTTCAGTGACTCTGCGCTCCGTCATGTCTATCCGCTCGGCTTGTTTGTCCAAACGTTCAGTCATTCTATCCATACGGTACGACAGAGAGTCTATTTTGCTGTCAATAGTGGACAAGCTCTTTTGTATTACAGCCAGCGCGGTGCGAATATCTCCCTCCTCTGGATCCGGCATGTCCTTGTGCGCGTTAGTGCTCTCTTCGGGTGTGTGATCCCGTTGTCTGGATTTCCTTTGTTCAAATTGTAGCTTAGTCTGATTTTTATCCACCTTCCCCATAGTGGGACCTCTTGTTTGCTCCCACTCCCGGGTGATGCGAACGGGAGCAGGACAGCAATGCCACCGCTTCTAGGAGATTAGGTAGATTTTCGCTCCCGTAGTGTCCAGGAAGCGCTGCGCCTTGATCACAGTTCGGGCGTCACCACTTCGATCCGATGCAGCAGTAGAGGGGTGTGAGTGAACACAGCTCTTGCCCACAGCGGTACCTCAGTTCAATTTTTCGACCTGCCCGGCTGGGCCCCGCATCCCCCGAGACTGCTCACAGGACTCTCTCCTTTGCGGTTATAGCTCCAGGAAACATCGGTCTCCCGGCTGCGGCCAGTCCCCAGGCGAAAGCCCAGCCCAAGTAACGATGACTGTAGAGGGATAACGTGCCTCGCTTCTGCTCTAGGGTTCAGTAATTCGTGCCAGATCTAGTGACTGGGTCAGGACCCCTATGTCAGGTGCAGTCTGACGATTGCCACATATGTGCCCATAATTGGCCCCAATCTCTCAATGAGGATTCTTCAGCTCTCGTAAAGGCCACTGGCAGCCCAACTCAGACACGACTCTAGCTCCGTCCGGTCCCGCAGTGCCAAAGTGGGGTAGCAGGTACGGATCTTGGGACGAAACTCGCTGCAGCGTAGTTGTACGCGATCAGCCCGGCAGCACACCCACCTGTTTCTGTGTGCGTCGTCGCACAGCGCTGGGGTCCGGCAGGCCCTGTCGGCTCCGGCAATGAGGGCGAGGCAGCAATGCCCACAGCGGAAAGCGGCACACTTCTTCCCAGCCTGCGGTCGATCTGGTCTGCCTCCCTGAGCTCCGCAGGACCACAAGCTGTGCGGCTCAGGTCCAGCGCGATCGCTGGCCACCGTTCCTCAATCTGCTACTCCACTCAGCAATGGCGGGGGACGCAGGCCCCGGGCTGAGCGCCACGCTCGCGCAAGTGGGTCCTATACGCCCAGCAGGTCTCTCACTTGCAGCGAGGGGTCACTGCCTCTCGCAGGCTCCAGATCCGCGTCTAGACCGTCGGCGTGTGGCGCACTTCCAGCCGCGAGTCTAGCTGGGCGCCTCTCGTCGCAGGCCGTCGGAGGGCTAGGATGACGGGCCCTTCCCGCTCTCCACGTCGCTCACCCAGGGGTCAGGAAAGCAGCAGCTCCCTCCGGACCGAAGTGCAGCGCTACCCCCGCTGCCGATCGTCGGACAGAACTGCCAGTTGGCTCCTTCCTGCAGTGGGCCCAAGCGGTCATGTTTCAAGCGACGTAGCTCCGGGCCTCGCAGCTCAGGACCCGGCCTCCGCGCCAGTCGTCAAGATCCTTATTTGCCAGCCGCTTCCAGGCCCCTGAGTCGGCTCTTTTGACAGGTAATGCCTTCCAGCACTATAATCAGCGTAGGTTAGGCAGACAGAACTGCCGTGATGCAGGATATTTTACGGATATTGCGGCGGCTAGCCGGAGCTCTCGAACTAGGCAGCCATCTTGGGCTCAGGCAAGCTCCGCCCCCCCAACAAAAATATTTGTATTGATATTTCTCTATACACAATAGCATGTACAGCATACAGAGGTACAATTACGGTTACATTTGCATCGGGCGTCCGTCCCAACCATACCAGGTGCTGTGTTGTATTACATATCTAGTGACTTAATGCAGTAGCTTGTATCTCATACCAGGATCATAGCACTAAACAATTGCAAAAACATGTAACTATGTATTTTTTCCCCTTAACATTTGCAACGCCCGGCTGTGATACAACAAAGAACTTGCAGCTGTGCCAACCTACCTAAGTGTCTGAACATAGTGACCATGAGTCTGGTTGAGCTCATGCCAGTGTATTAAGAGGAGAATCAAGTTTGGCTATAGAGGAGGGTCTCTTTAGGTTCAATCACTATCTACCAGGACCCTCTCTCCAGGAGGTCATCCAATATTGTGATCCCCCAAAGCTTTATATATGTTGATGTGCTGACTCCTTGATAAAGCAAACAGACCTAATTTTTATATTTTAGTGTTCTGACCCTTTGACAAAGTCAGTAGGTCTACCTTACTTAAAATGACACCCTTTACATTATTACATCATATATTCAGCCATGCACGTCCAACCCTATGCCACTCATGGCCAAAGGCGGTGTGCAACAGGAGGGAAGAGTGCAGTGCAAAGTGGAGGGTTGGGCACAAACACGGTTTGGGCACAGGCCCTGGCAGCATGGTGATAGACATCTTACTTTACATTAAAAAAGTCATAGCCATATAGTTTGGAATTGTAATATTATGTTTAAAAAAACATAGAAATTCACTGATAAAAACAGAATTTAAAGGGACGTTATAGTTAGGTGAAAATGTCAATTAAAATATAAGACAAAATAACTGAAATTAGCCAGTTATAGTTATCTCATGTAACTATAATGCGTGACTTAATGTAAATATAACTTGTGCACTGCTAATTACCTCCAATTATACATCACTCATAACATGCTATATGACATCTTTGATAAAATCACTGCAACATCTGAAATAACATCATTGATGACAGCACTTTGCATGGCTGGGGCCTGCCCTTTTTAAAAACTATTTACTGTGGATCCTTTAAAAAAAAAAAAAACGTTTTTGGCCCTGGAAATGGTCCCCCACCAGGCCTCCGAATTTGCTGTAAAGATTTTTACAACGTTTTTGTCCCTGAAGAATGGAGGCAGGGGGGGTCACTCTTTCCTCCCCCCAATGGCCTAGGAGAGCAGGGTATCCCTACACTGCCCCCCCCTATATTTTTTTCTAAAGGATTTTAAGGACAGGGGACTGAGCCCCCTAGTCCTCAAATGCCTGTCATCACATCTTTGTTGATGTTTTGGCAGCTAATCAGTTCTTATCTCTAGATCTGTTGGCTCCATGAATCCTCAGTGGTGTGAGATATACATACATTTTAAACCTTAGTTTCTCAAAGCAAACTGAATGGATTTACACCAAATCACAAAAAGCACTCTTTCTGGACCAAGATGTAGTTTTCTTTCAACTTTGATGTCATTCCATTCAGCTGTTTTGGATGTAGCTGTGTCTAATTTTCTTATGGAAAATTACATAGGGAAAATGCATTTTGGGTCCTCCCTCCTTGACCGATCACCCCAAACCTTTCCAGGAAGGAGCTGAGGTGCGTGAACATTTTTTGAAAGTATCATGTAAATTCGGTAAACTGTGCCAAAGTTATTAGCTGAAAAAAAAGTTGTCCTAACTATAACTACCCAGTGATATATATATATATATATATACATACATACACAACGTAATTTAGTGAAATTCACATAACTTTTATGACATGGCAAATAATAGGGGTGACAGTGGGCAACCATGGCACATGCCTGATGTTTTTTTTTATTGATTCGAAAATTAGATTGTTTAATTTAATACGAGCAGTTGGTCCTATGTAAAGCAACAGGATCATGTGTAGCATAGCATTGCCCAAATCACAGTGGTGCAACATCTCCATAAAAGGAGTCAAACGCCTTTTCTGAATCCAAAAGAGCCACAACCACTGGTATGACATGGGCATGTAGGATGATATCAGGGTATTGGGAGAAGATGGTATCACAGCTTAGGCAAGGTGCACACCATTGGCTTGTAACAACAATACGGCTCTGCCTATTGAGCAACATCCTTAAACCCAAGCAAGATAAATTGCAATACAAATTCGCAACTCTGGGCCTGCTACTGGTCACGCACCACTACCTATCTAATAGAGAACCCATATTTTTATAATGGGGCAGAGATATGGGGGGCTGGGCTGTTGCGGAAGAAGTGCGACTGAAAGGAATCAGAATGGATGAGAATGCTGAGGAAGATCTGAGAAGGTTTGCTGAAATGATGCAAGACCTACTAGACTGTCAGGAGCATGAGGGTTAGGGAACGTGAGGGTTACTGAGGAATGTTTGATTCAGCATTGTACCTCCACACCTTGGTGGGACATGGGAGATGGTGCCAGACCCACGTCCGAGTGTAAAAAATATTGTGACTGGGCAGAGGATTGCAGGCCACCATCTACGGCGCCATGAGAAGTTGAAGCCATGACAGGGGAGACCATACAGGAATGAGAAGTGGTACTACTTTACCTATGAGAACAACATATAAGTGCAGTTCTGTATTGATGACAACAGTTCTCAAGACGATTCAATTGTATGTATATGAGCATATTAATGTTGATTAACACTGCTATTACGTTGGATGGCTGAAAATTTAAATAATGATTAATGAGCTTTATTATGCCAAGCCATGCAAGTATTCCTGCTTTCCTTATGTTACTGTTGGACTTGTAGTCAAAATGTAGCTATTCAGCCTTTCCCTTTAGCAACCGGTTAATGTGTTCTGCCACTCCCTGGTTCTGGAATCATTTTATACCTTAGTCCCCAATGATTTCCTATAGAGAGGGTAGGGGCATTCCTGCTCAACCCTAATGTTGCTACTACAGTACATTAAGAATGCCTCTTCTGCAGAATTGTACAGAAGGCAAGCAATGTTAGGTACCCTTTCCTTCCAAGTCGGATCCACACAAGGGCAGATGGCCTTGTAGCTGTGATTACAACATGTAAACCAGAGTACAGAAAGCTTTTCTTCTTTGCCCTGTCAGCTTGAATAATGTCAGAAATCGAGTTCAGAATAAAATATGACAGTCAAGCACACATTTGTTAGCAATGTCATTCAGTTAGTTTATTTTCTAGGGATGAAGTCTGTCACACAGATACTTTAATGTGTTAGCTCATTCATGTTTGCATACAATTTGGCCTGGTTTGTATGTGCCATATTTTTGTACCAAAAGCCCTACAACACTCGGCAAACCAGTTCCGAAATGTACATTATTGCAGAGCTTTTACCTACAATGTTGGCAGTGAATGAGTTATAGCCAAAGGCAGAAGGAGGAAAAAAGTAAAGCATGGAGTCATGTGAAAACAGAGTACAGTGTTTGATTATGTACACCTGGAATTCATAGCAAAGCTGAAAGCAGTTGCAAATGTTTGGCTGTTTAATAAGAAAGTTTAAAGAAGTGTTTCCACTTACTAGGAGCTTTGGTTATCTGGTGATGTATAACAAATCCTCAAAGAACAAAATTTACTTGACATAGTAGAATAAAGAGTGGACAAAATAGGATTTATTTCAATATTAATGTATTTGTGCATTTTTTAGGTGGTCTAGGATACCTGTGAGTTTATTTGATATATGAATACACAGATACAAATATTACATAGTAGACATGGCCACGTGTTAGCCTTTATTTGCCAATGTACATTTTATCTCCTGTCTCATAAAAATGGTATTCATCTTTGTTTTGTAGGCCATGAGTGATGTGCCATATGCCACCAACCACACAAACCATACTCCCCAGTTTGACAGTGTTCCATCGCTCACCAGCTCGCCAGAGCCCTGGTTAGAGCCTATCTTCACTTCTGCAGCCAAAATCCGTGTGGCCATCACCTGCTGCTTCTTCCTAGCCGCAGCCTCCAGTAATACTGCGGTGCTATGCAGCATCCTGAGGAAGCGCCGCAAGTCGCATATCCGGGTACTGATCCTTAGCCTGACTGTGGCAGACTTGCTGGTTACTACCCTGGTGATGCCGCTGGATGCCATCTGGAATGTCACTCTGCAGTGGTACGCCGGGGATCTACTCTGCAAGCTGCTCAACTTCTTCAAGCTCTTTGCAATGTATGCCGCAGCCCTAGTACTGGTCGTCATCAGCTTGGATCGACACTCCGCCATCCTATACCCATTCAGTTTCACAAGTGCCAGCCAGCGCAACAGGATCATGCTATGCGTGGCGTGGGGCCTGAGCATCCTCCTTGCATCGCCTCAGGTACAAGGTCTGCAAGTGGGAGGAGGAGCGCAATGTTAGAGCACCTGTGCTTTTACAGTGGGGTAACCATATTGCTCTATAGAATATTAAGCCTGTAAATGTAGATGTGTTTGCATAATAATATTTAGTATATACTGCCTAAAGTATTTTATACACATGCCACATGCTGCTTTTAGGCTGTTTAGAGAAACGAAGAGTGCATGCATGTGATGACGGTGAAAAAGTACAGTTAACAGAATAAGTTCTACCAGGTGCTTAGAGAAAGAGGAATAGTGCACTTGCTGGTTATATAATTAATAGAAATCTTGCACTGATTATAGTTTTTGACTTCTTTCTGAACTTGAGATGGTCCCATTTAGATTTGAGGTGGGTTCTGAAAAGCGCCAGGCTATGCTGCTGTCACCTATAGTAATCTAACATCGATGCAGACACTTTTGGAGAGTTCTGTAGTAGGTTTGGTTGGCTTGCTAGGCCGCAGGGTGGTTAACGTTGTGTAGTGATGAGCAATTTTGCACATGGAAATAGGGCATTTGCCTCAGATGGCATTGTGAGTAAAAGTGGGCATTTCAAATATTACATGCTGTTTGGTAACTGTTCGGACAGGATTTACATGCCAATGTTGCTCAATCCCTTGCTTCTCTAAGACATTTTGTTTACTATCAGTGGGATTGTAGGCCGCCCATTACTTCCCATTGGTTGGCTTCATGGGCACTCTCAATTGCTTCTATTCTGCTGCCAGAGTTGCATTCGCAACTTCCTCTTCTTGTATGAGGCCCTCCCCTGAAACATGGCCTAAGTACTTGTGTCCTCCACTGTTCGAGCTTTTGAGAGCTATTTTAGTCTTTTTGTTGATGCACTATACAGATTGCATCTTTTATAGTTGGCTCTCTCCTGTATTTCTTTCCTATCTGTCTGCTCCCGCTGGTTGTCATGGATGCTTCTTCCCTCCCACTTGTTATCTGTGTTGCCCCACCCTCCTATTATCGTGTCGGCTCCCCACCTACCATAACAAAAAAAGCGCGATGACATGGACATCGCCGGCTGCGTCATAGCACTTTTTTTATTTTCTTCCCACTTGCCCTCTTTCCTTTCATCATTCCCACATCCCTGTTTCTTCTTCCCCCACCTGCTCCTGTTTCTTCTCAATCTCCCATCCTCCCCGTCCCTGAAGTTTTCCATTTGCTTAAAGTCCTTTAGCACTGCTTTGATAAATAAGCTACCTCCCACATTGTTGCTATTGACACATCATAATTTTCTTTCTCGTCTCTTCCCCTCCCATGTTTTTTTGCTTTCCCTGTCCTGTCCCACCCCCTCCTGCATTGTATTACTTGTCCCGTCCATTACACCCACTCCCATGTTGTGCTGCTTGCCCCGCCACTCCTGCAAGACAAAAAGTGTTATGACACGGCCAGTACTAGTCGCGTCATATTGCTTTTTCTTTCACTTTCAGCCATGCTGAACAGCAGCCGTGCTGCTATACAACGCAGCTAAAAGACATTGACAAAGTCAATAGCTCTTGCAAATGCAAGACCTATCTGGTTTTTTGAACTAATGCTTGTTTCAGATCCGTTATCAGTTTGAGTCAGGGGCGGACAGAGATGTCTGGGGTGGCTGTGGAGATGGCCCTTCCACAGCCCTACACACTGTGAGCATTACCTGTGAGAGGCCCACATTTGTTTATATAGTAAATGCAGGCACACTGTAGAATAGAAGGTGCCCTACTAATTGCAGCTTTAGAAACACATTTTGAATTTTAGAAATGATACTAAGGAGGAATGTGACCAGCAGGGTTGGAGAACCCATAAACCTTTAATGCAGCGCAGCCTTTCAACCAATGGCAGACTGAGTTCACAGTCAGTCCGCCCTGGTTTTGGGTAGTTTGTTTTGGCCTGACATTGATTAATTTGGTTTTTCAGCATATCAATACATAGGCTGCTGCATTGGACCTCTCTTCAAGACTTAGCACTAAGATGGGGGTTCACGAGAGTGCATTCTAAGTAATTTGTATTGCATGGCCTGAAAGTGGGATGATTGCCACACGAATCACCCATTCATAGAATGAATCCTACTTCACAGAGTCACAGGGATATGCTTCTCACACTGACAGCCATCAGACACATGTTATCAGAGCAGTTGTTGGGACCCAGGTGATATGTGGCTGCTCAGGCTACATATTTACAGGGAGATCAGTGCAGAGCTGGATAGAGCATATGCCCGCTAAACCTGGGCCGCTCTCAGGCCACAATATATCCAGCACACAAGAACTGGCCCTCACTGTCTATGCCAATCAGAGACACTGCTAACCACCATTTACAGCAAGTGGAACAAGGAATAAAATAAACACTTAGGGCCTAATTCACAAAGGTAAATTTCACTTTTGAGTACATTTACACTTTTGAGTAAGTTTATTACTTTCCTGTATTCACAAACTGCACTTTTGTAGTAAAGTACATTTTGTAGTAACTTACACTTTTGTAGTAGGTCCAGCACTGCACATGGCAAACCACAGGTAATGCAACACTGTTCCACAGAAAATAATAGAGGTAGGTACTTACTGCAAACGTGTAAGTTACTACACAATTGTTACTACAAAAGTGCAGTTTTTGACTACCCAAAAGAAGTAAACGTACTCAAAAGTGTAGGTTGCTACAAAAATGCAGATTTGTGAATAGCTCTTTGTAGTACATTTTGTAGTACTACTGTAGTACTATAAAACGTACTACAAAGTGCAGTTAGTAAATCAAGCCATTAGCTGCCAACAGGCAGCTGCATAAGAAGCATAGTGACTCCAAATGGAGACAGACAAGAAAGGAAGAGGTAGAAAAAGTAGGAGGTCAATCATATGGCGGAATTTAAAAACAAGCATTTGCAATGCGATAGGTCTTGCATTTGCAAGAGTTAGAGCTATTGGCATTAAAAATGGCAATGTTTTTTACCTAGGTGTTTTAGTTTGGAGTGCAGTGGGTGGGTGTTTGTTATGTGGAGTGGAATTCTGTGGGTTGTATTGGAATTGTTAGTTGTGGAATTGTGTGGTGTGGAGTGCATTTGTGTAGTGGAATGATATGGCATGGTGAATAGCTAGGGGTCAGAACTGCACAGAATAGATAGAAAGGAAGATAGAGAGAGATAGGTAGTTTGTGCAGGAAGTGGTGAATGAACTCCAGCGGAGCAGAAAGAGGAGAGCAGGCTACAGACTTATAAATAGGGAGCCCCTGTGTACGCATAAGACACCCTAGGAAGAGGAGGAGAGTGTAGGTCTGAGGGACGGAAACCTTGAAAGAAACTGTGCTTGAAGACCTGAAGTCAACCATATGAGAGAGTGTTATTGTTTGCTGTTGAATTGTGTGTTGTGGAATTGTGTGGTGTGGAGTGGATGTGTGGAGTGGATTTATGTGGCATGGTGTGCAGTGGAATTATGTGGATAGTAATTATGTGGTTTTGAGTGCACTTGAATTATGTGGACTGGGATGGTGTTTTATGGAGTGTAAATGTGTGGAATGGTATTTTGTGTTGTGTAGTTTTATGTTATGGAGTTTAATTATATGGTGTTCTGTTGAAGTTTGTGGTATGATGTGGTATTTTGTGGTGTGGATTGGATGTATGTGGTGTGTTGGGTAAATATGTTGTTGAGTTGCATTATGTGGTTTATTACCGAATTATGTGGTGTGGAATGGAAATGTATGGAGTGGAATTGGGTTGCATGGAACTGTGTGGGGTTCAGTGAAAATATGCTGATTGGAGTGTATTTATGTAGATTGTTGATATGTGGCAGTTGCCAGTGTCCTAGCGTGGAGTGGCATCACACTGTATATTCACGGAAGGCACAGCACCACTTGTCATCACTAAAAGTCCTTAATAGCATGTACCAGGCAGCACACTGTATATACACCAAGATGCAGTACTATAGGTCTTTGATGGCGTTCGCCAGGCAGCACACTGTATACACTAGGGGTGCTGTGCAGGAGGCTGTTAGTAAAAGTGAGTGAAGTCCTGTCCAGCAAAAGCACTCTGCCCTCTAAGCCCAAACAATATCTGTCTCTAATGATGTAAAATGACATGCAGTAGTGTTTTGTGTGCACAGGGTTGTGGAGCTTACAATCAAAAGAGCTTGTTTGCTCTGGAGGAGCAAGAAGGAGCCTTGCACCTCCCGCGGTCATTTCTGGCCCATAGCATCTCGAGCTGCGTTTCCGCATATGTAACTTCATTTAGTGTTACCCAAATTCGGTGTAGGCTCCTTCCTTAAAAATACATACTTAAACAAACCACGTCATGAGTGCAAATTCCGTACAACAAAGTTAAGTAATAAACACAAATTACCTGCGCTATAAATATTTGATTGTACTTTACCCATAATAAGGGTCTTGCTTTCTTACATGACATAAATTGCATGTGATAAATATCCAATAGTTGCTGCTGCTGCACTGGTTAAAAGGACTAATTGTAAAGTACTCAGTGCTCCATTTATTGTTATTAGAATTGGAGTTACCTGTGCTTACTGTTGTTCTGATTAGAACTTAGGAATATTACGTCAACTTTAAAACAAAAAGGTGTGACACTGTGTTATCGATTGACCTGCATAACCATGCTTGGGATTTTCAATGCTAAAAAAATGAATACTGTTTTACCCGTGACAATGAAATGGGCCATCTTATGGCTGTGCAGTGGCTTCTGGGTATGCAAATTAAAAAAAAGACGGCTGGTTGTTGTATAACAGCCTCCCTCTAGTAACAGCAGATGGTACTGCACCTGCTGCTCGGTGGACACGTTCAAGCCTGCCCCCACGCCCCTTACAGACACACACTTGTGAACAGCAAAGCAGAACAAACAACGGTAAAGCCACTAGTTTGGAATTTTAGATGTCATAGCGCTTGGTAATTATTTGGTGCTTTTTGTGCACTGAATAAACCAGCCAACATCTGCGCAAGCCAAGCTGTATTCCAGTGGGAGATGGGAACGTTACAACTGTTTTGAGAAAGCCAACAATAAAATTAAGTGTGAGTGTGCACTACCACAGTTGTGAACAGCAAAGCAGAACAAAAAGACAATATCCCCCATGCCATCGGGAGACGCTCCGCAGCTGCTTTATGGCATTTGGATACGAGCGGCATGGCGCACAGTGGCCTACTGAGATTTAAACAATCTAGCGAGCTTGGACTGGATGGGAGCCTCTCACGCGACATCTTGTGGCGACTAAATATTCTACCAGGCAGAATGATAAATGCCTGCCAATTAGAGGCGAAGAGAGCGTGGTGGGGTGGGAAAGGCAGCGCTTGTTCGCACACAGGTCCTCGATGCTTATGGGACAGGGACGGCAATGCCTCTATCTGAACTGAAAGAGCCAATGTTGCATGTGATGAGATTTAGCCAACAGCCTCAGATTAAAACTAGATTTAAAGCCGGAGGCTTGTAATGCAGTGCTTTTGGGCAGTCCGATTAATCTACCTGTGAGTGGAAGATACACAAGGCTATGAAGACAATGCGAGGGAGGCAGAAAGCGGGTGAGGCTAGCGTAATGCAGCTTGGGCCAGGGGGGGGGGGCACAGCACAGAGCACCAAAACTCTCAGGTAAGTGTGAAAAAGGCTGCTTTATTGAAGACAGGTGCACCTCACAAAACAATACCCTTGGCCTTTGCCTCACAAATCTAATCCTCGCTATACATTTTTAGGTCTCGCCTAGCCAGCGCGCATGCGCTGCTCTAGGAGAGGGCTCTTGGAATCACTTCAGACTTCCAAGAGCCTTCTCCGTGTGGGTGTGCCTCCTCCCACACATCCCATTGGCCTTTGTGTGTGGCTTTCAATAATTGAAAGCACGCAAATGGCCAAAGACGGGTGCATGTCCCGCCTTCCCTCGAAACTTTGAGTTCCATGGCCTAGGGGTCTCGGGAGCGAGCAGCGGCGCGCATTGTGCCAGCTGCATTCCTCCCTGATCGTTATCTTGGCTTTCCCCGGCCGCGTTTGTTTATTACACTTTGTTTTTTTCCTCCCTCTTTGATGCTTGCTTTGAGCTTCTGCCATTTGAAAAGGTCCAAACAATAAAACTCTTTGATGCTTGCTTTGAGCTCCTGCCACTTGAAAAGGTCCAAACACTAAAACTTTTAATGTTAGTGGAAAAAAGTGTTTGAAGTTGTGCAACAATTCCATATGGACTGTACTGGCCCCGACATAATGCTTCCTCGCTCTTACATCCGAGTTTCGTTTGTTCCAGAAACCGTTGTTGCTCCTTACGTTTTTAGGCCTGGCTGGGCAACTGTCTGCTGATTAATTCTTACCTTTCTTTAAGGTTTCACAGAGTGCTTTGGCTTAGCTCAGAGGGGTATTTGTTCTCTCCCCTCCTGTTCCTTACTGGCTGCTCCTGTGAGGTGCTTGCATGGCAGTGCACAAAGGGCTATTTAACATCTCTCAGGTACACTGCATCATCACAAGTGACCTTGATCTCGTAGATAAATTGCATCGAGCTCGCAGGACGGGTCTCACTCATGCTGTGGACACTATGTGGACACGAGCTTGGGGTCCGCCTCTGCTGTAACCTGCGCATTACCTCGTGCTACTTTCCTTTCTGACTGTCAACAAAGGTTGTTCCAGCTGCAGACACATCACCGGGCTGTGCTGGCGAGCTTTGACTTGCAAATGGAGCTGAGCTCGAAGTTGTCTAACCAGCTTCTGAAACCTGACCTCGCCTAAGGCTCCCTCCTCTAACCCCCACCTTCCGAGAATTCCTGAGCCGTGAAATGAGTTACATATTCCAGTGATGTACGAGTGTGCCTCGGGACCTATAACTTCTTCTCGGCTCCCTTTGCCCTGAAGAAAGACATCGCGTTAGGTTTGCTTTGAAAAGCCAAACAGGGGAGGCTGGTCCCAGTGAGGGGGGCTGCAGGGAGGGGCCTGGGGGCAGAACCCCTTCCAATTCTATCAGCTGCCTGAATGGCTATTTTACATAATTGCAGGGGGAACCTTCAAAGGGCCCTCTCCACTTCGAACCACATGGCGTCTGTTTGAGAGCCTTTCAGCCAGTGCTAGAAAAGGGCATGAATAAAATGGATGGAAAAAAGACGAGGTTTCGGCGTTTTTTCCCTTCTTGCAAATTGGTGTGTCTGATGGGGCGAATTTGTGTTTTTGTGCTCACAAGGGGCGCTTTGTGAGCTCATCCGTGGCCCTATTTCGGGTGAGAGGGGTGTCAAGACACACTGCCCAGCCCCCCAAATAAAAACACCACAGTGCCACCCCAGCCTATTTCCTTAATCACTGCCAGCAGCATCGATCAATCAATGAGTGTCCATGAAACTAAAGAACTAAAGAGGCTCCTGTCATGCTAGAAGTGCAATCAGTGTGCCACCGGAGGAGCCCAGCAGAAGCCACCCTTTCTGCACAGATGCTGTGTAATTTCGATAATTGTTATCCATCCTAAAAGGAATATTTCTCCCTCCATTGAGCCATCCATGTTCATCCATAAATATATATATATAAATACATACACTTGTATAAAGTCAACCACCCTCTCAACTTCTCTCGCTCTCCATCCATACATCCACCCAATTTCCATCCATCCATCCACCCAATTTTCATCCATCCTTCTCACCCTCATTGTCTCCCTCTCTCCATTTTTGTGTTAATCACACCACTCACACTCCATCCATCCATCCGGTCCTTATGTTATCCATCCATCTGTCAATTCATTCAGTCATCCAGCCACAACCCCATTACTTATCTTGCAGTTACGTCCATCCCGCCTTTCCCCGCCCATCAGTAACACCCTCCTCACACTCATTCTCTTCCATTTTCATTCATCCGTCTATCCTTGCATACAACCATCCGGTCCTCCCGTTACCACGCTCCATTTATCAACCAATTTACTCCCACAACTATTTTGTATTTTATGTTTTTAGCAGGCTAAACATATTACCTTCCCGTTATGTCCTTCCTTAAATATTCGCCTTTTCTTCCCTCCAGCTTTCCACCATCCTGCCCTCTAACCCTCATTGTCTCCCACTCTCCGGTCTTGCATTCTAGCCTTCCTTCACACTCTTCCATCCATCTCTCCATCATTGAGTCTTTCCATCCATCCATCCATTCACAATGCTCTACAACACATATTAAAAACGTTAACAAAGCCAATAGCTCTGTCTAAACACTTATAACGCCCCAAAGGCGAGACCTATTGGCTATGCCAATGCTTGTTTACCTATCTTGCCTCCTCCCCCCACCCCTAAGGTTCCCCCCTTTCCAATTCTTTGCAATTGTTTACAACCCTAATACAATCATTAACTGTTGAACTTTTAACCCTGTAACCTCTTACCTATTTCTAAAACATCCACCTACCTAAGCATCTCCTACTCAACTTCCCATTATTGCCTGCTCCCGGATTAACTCGTGGCCAACCATAAATTTAACCTGTAAAACCTGTAAAAACACTAGAAAACACACGCCTTGCACCTGCTTCCAGCGACAACCATTTACATGCTTCTTCCCACAGCGCACCTGTTTGCAACAAAAAGGCCCATAGTACCCTCAAAGAAAATCCTACCTGGCGAAAAATGTTGAACCCCCCCCCCCCCAAAAAGGGAGGGTGGGCGGGAAAGCTGAATAATATTTCACCTGGACCGGCTGACGTGTCACCTTACTAAAATGATGACACAGCAGACAAAATGTCTGTTTAAATACCTCCTCGCACCCCCAGCCCAAAACAAGCACCCTCGAGACCAATTGGGCTCTGGGCCGTACCACTGGCCCAAAATCCCCAGGGGCGCAAGCCTCCCGGTGGTCGGCTGCTCCCCCAAAGGTCCCTTGGAACAGAGAGGGGGGGGGTGCAGCACAGACCACCAAAACTCTCAGGTAAGTGTGAAAAAGGCCGCTTTATTGAAGACAGGTGCACCTCACAAAATATTACCCTTGGCCTTTGCCTTACAAAACTTATCCTCGCTATACATTTGTTACCTATCTTGCCTCCTCCCCCCACCCCTAAGGTTCCCCCCTCTCCAATTCTTTGCAACTTGGTAATTATTTGGTGCTTTTTATGCACTGAATAAACCTGCCAACATCTGCGCAAGGCAAGCTGTATTCCAGTTGGAGATGTGAACGTTACAACTGTTTTAGGAAAGCCAACAATTTAAATAAAATGTGAGGGTGCAGTACCACAGGCTGTCACAAGGTGTCCCTTGGGACCTCTTTTGGCCAGATATGGTACTGCACCCTGCAACATGCCTAGGGAAAGGACATGGTGCAGCGGTGAGAGCTGCAGGCTGGTGATCCCGGTTCGAGCAATTCTTTGCAACTGTTTACAACCCTTATACAATCATTAACTGTTGAACTTTTAACCCTGCAACCTCTTACCTATTTCCAAAACATCTACCTACCTAAGCATCTCCTCATTAACTACTCGTTATTGCCTGCTCCCGGATTAACTTGTGGCCAACCATAACTTTAACCTGTAAAACCTGTAAAAACACTAGAAAACACACGCCACTCAGAAAAGTCCTCCCCCTGCACTTAAATTATGACTTTTCTGACCCCCCCCAACCTAGGGTGTTCTTCTAATATTGTAGGATCTATCTATGATCTCTTTCATCTGTATCAGATACAACTCTATCCCGAAGCGTGACAAGTGTACACCATCGTCCCTGAAAAAATACACCGCAGCGTACTTCAATTCTGGGTGTTCTACTCTCCCTATCCCTTCCTTTTCACAAAAGTTCCTCATGTCCCTATTAATGTTTCTCCTCGCCTTGTCAATTGCAGCGGGCCTTCCTGCCCCTCTCAAAGGCCTCCTGGGAATGAATTCCGACCAAATGATAAAACACCCTGACCATAGCTGTTTGATTTACAACAAAACCCGCTTCATCTGTTTGAGAAGCGCTAAACCTTTGCACACCACCGGTCATTCTCACCCAGGTGCACAATCAACACATCCGGGCAAACGTTATTTTTAATGCATTTGTTCAGGCAAGGTATGAGCTCATGCCAGCGCATGCCCCCCTTTCCGTGCCAAGAAACATTGAATAAAGACGAATCTAGCCCAAGGTTCAAACCTTTCCCTTTTTGGATTTCATGTCGCTCTGCCCATTTAATAAAAGAGTGCCCCACTATCCATATAGACAGCTCCGCCAAAGTGTGTCTGAACCCTATGTAATTGCGGTCACAAAACACTCTGGGGCTTATTTACAAGACCCTTGCACCACTTTTGCGTCATTTTTAACATGGGAAAAATGACGTACGGGTGGCGCAAGGGGCTTGTAATAAGCCCCTCACAGTTTACCACCCTCTTCAAGAGGGTGGTAAACCATTCGCAAACGGGAAGGGGTCCTGAGGGGACCCCTTCCCCTTTGTGAATGGGTGCGCAAACATTTTTTCAGAGCAGGCAGTGGTCCCAGGGACCACTACCTGCCCTTAAAAAATGAAACAAAAAGTTTTCTTTTTTTTTTTAAATGCATCCCGTTTTCCTTTAAGGAAAACGGGCTGCATTAATAAAAAAACTGCTTTATTTAAAAGCAGTCCCAGACATGGAGGTCTGCTGACCCCAGCAGGCCACCATCCCTGCCAGCCATTCCCAATGGGGTCGCAAATTGTGACAGCCTCATTAATATGCATGAGGCATGCAATTTGCAACCCCATTGGGAATCGCAAACAGTGTCTCAGACACTGTTGTACATTGGCAATTGCGATTCGCAATTTGGCGCAATTTGCGAGTCGCAATTGCCAATGGTCGTACATCTGGCCCTAGATGTTCTCCTTCTTCACAACGCCACTGTGGGCAGAAAAGCCCAGAAAAATGTAAACTTGCAGAGGAAAGTTATTCATACATTTTCTACCATGAAATTATGGTGCAAATACACAAGGAATTTTTAGCTTGGCTTGGCCTGGTTCTATTAAAGTGAAAATGAAATTGCTTAGTGTAAAAAACCTTTGCATGTGCACAGGAAATCTGGAAACTTTGCAAATTATTGTGAATGGGGAAAATCCAAAAATTCATGAACCTTCAGAGGAGGATTAATAGCTACTTTGTTAACTTTAAGATGGGTTCACAACATGAGAATGACACTAGGCCCGTCAATTTGAGGCACTTAGGGCCAGATGTACAAACACAAGGAATACCAATTTCCTAATTGCAATTCTCTACGAATCGTAATTAGGAAATCAGTATTCCTAATGTATTGGACTCATTGAGTTCAGCAGACCACCATGTCTGTGAGTGCTTTTTAATAAAGCAATTTATTTTCTTTTAAATGCATCCTATTTTCCTTAAAGGAAAATGGGATGCATTTAAAGAGAAAAAAATAATAAACCTTGAAGTTTCATTTTGGAAGAGTAGACTGTGGTCCGTGGGACCACTGCCTGCTTTTAAAAAATATTATTACTTACATTCTCAAAGGGGAAGGGGTCCTAACTACCAGTTTTAAACTGGTGGTAAAGTATTACTATTTTGGGACCAGAATAGGAGTCATCCCCCACACACTAACTAGTGCCAGCCATAAATGTGGCATCCCAAGGAAATAAATCTAAATCCAAATCCGGTATTTCTAAAGCGCGAACTACTCACCCCTAAGGGTCTCAAGGTGCTGGGGGCCGTCGGGGAGATTAAGTGAGCTATTGCCCAGAGTCGCATGGTGCTGAGCTGAGCTGTCGCTGGAGATCGAACCATAAGCCCTGCCCTCCGGAGTCAGCTGCCCTGGCTGCTGCACCACACCTCTCCCTCCTCAAAACACTTTCTAGGCCTATAGAAGTTCAGAAGAGGACTGGATCCTGCAGGAGCCCTGAAGCACTGGCCTGCTCCCCCTTGTACCCAGGACAAAGGAAGTGGACTCCAGGAGTTAGTTTACTGACCTCCTAAGTGGCTACAGGGACACAACCAACTGCAAAAGGCCTTTTTCCCAAAGTGGCCAATTGACCAGTACCAACTTGACCTGGATAATACCTTGCCAGTGGCCTCCACTGTATTGTGTCCTGGCCCCTAAGTGCTGTTCCTGGAGTGATGGAAGCCATATAAGTGACCCAAAAGAGCTGCTACAGAAACCCTGAAAAGTTGGGACTCCATGACTTCTGTACCCATCAGAGGGACCTTGCGGCAAATATGTCCGATTTTGATGGACATTCGTGGGATACAGGCTTGTCTCGCTGGAGCATTTTGACCTCCATAAAATGAGTAAATCAGAAGTTCAAATCTCCTACTGGGACAAACCTGATTGGTGTATCTGACCTGCACTCCATCGTGGTCGGTCTGAAATCACACCTATGTCCCATTCTACCACTTCCATAGAATATCATCACTGCTTGTTGATTTTTAGTGATATTTTTAGATACAATTTTAAAAATTCATATCTTCTGTTCCCCTAATTGGATTATTGTCATTTTGTTTATTTATGTTTACTCTATTTGTCTAATTTAGTTTCCAGTTTTTATTATTTGGTGTTTTATTTTATTACTGTTTTGGTACTGCATAAATACTTTCGCATAGCCTTAAATTAAGCCTGTCTGCTCCATGCTATAGTTACTAGACGGTTGAGTTTGGGTTCATTTTATGGGTTTGTGGTTCATCCTGATACGCTAGTGCCATTATTCCTTGAGGTGGGCAACTGCCCACCCCAAATAATAATCCACTTTCTTACACACAGAATGAACAAACTCAACAGAGAGAATGAAATTGTAAAGGTTATCACATTCATGACCAGGACAGGAAGCCCATAAGAAACCAAAGGTGTTGGTAGTGACTAACAGTGAGTCCGATAATGGGATTCATCCAGACAGGAATATATGTAAGGAGTCACTAGTCCCCGGAGAAGACACAAGTAAGGCCATAGGAGGTTCACGAAACCCAGAGGAGAATGCATGGAAGACCAAAGAGCCCAATCATGGGTCGGAGAACTAAAAAGAGCTAACAAAACTGAGTCAAAACAAAAAAAGAAAGAGAACAAATGTTCCAAGTACTTTCTGGCTACTGAATACATCATTTCAAGAGCAAGGTCATACAAAGTCTTCTTGAAGAAAGCAGGAGGTGACACAGGCAAAGAAGCAGCAGAAGCCTGGTGCAGCAGAGTCTGCGGAAGAGGCCACTTGACTGGGATTTACTTCTTCAGTTAATTGAACGCTCTCCTTTTACCCTGCCATCCCACCACACATAAATGGTAGGTATTTAACGCGTGCAGAATACGGGCAGGCCCACTGCATACTGTGCAACGGGCTCAGTTTGATGCAGTAGAGAGACGTGCTTCCTTATAGTCTACAGGGGCTCGGTCAATAACATGCCTAGGGCAGAGGGGTGGCTCGGTCAATAACATGCCTAGGGCAGAGGTAGGGCAGAGGGGTGGCTCGGTCAATAACATGCCTAGGGCAGAGGGGTGGCTCGGTCAATAACATGCCTAGGGCAGAGGTAGGGCAGACGGGTGGCTCGGTCAATAACATGCCTAGGGCAGAGGGGTGGCTCGGTCAATAACATGCCTAGGGCAGAGGTAGGGCAGAGGGGTGGCTCGGTCAATAACATGCCTAGGGCAGAGGGGTGGCTCGGTCAATAACATGCCTAGGGCAGAGGTAGGGCAGAGGGGTGGCTCGGTCAATAACATACCTAGGGCAGAGGGGTGGCTCGGTCAATAACATGCCTAGGGCAGAGGTAGGGCAGAGGGGTGGCTCGGTCAATAACATGCCTAGGGCAGAGGGGTGGCTCAGTCAATAACATGCCTATAGCAGAGAAGGTCAGTGCCATATTGAAGGCGATGTGCGCTCGGTTCCTATTCAAGCCCCTGCTTGAATCCCTTCAGCAGCTCGGTTCAAGAGCACCTTATTCTGCTAGGCTATAGGGCGCTGCATGGCAAGCAATCATCTTCCGTCTTTGCACCCCAAGACTGAGATGCAGCAAGTGGATCCCCGCCCTCCCCTTCTCGCAGAGCACGACTCGCTCCTGGCTGAACTGAGTGGAAATGTCTGGCCGGGGCTCCTGCCTCCCTGTTATCATTTTCATCTCCGGCCAGGCCTGGGAAAAAAGGAATCGGATTCGGAGAGGAGGGGATGTTAATTGAGGCATTTTCAGTCCGAGAGTTTCTAAGAACACTCCGAGCTTTGGGCGGGAGAGCGCACCGATATCATGGGCTCTATTCTTCTCAAGAGTAAACGTTTCACTTAAGTGCGAGATACAAACAGAGACGAGAGCGCGTTTCCTAGAAACATAGCTAATCAGAGACGTTTTAAGGCATGGACAAAGTGGGCAATTGCCCAGGGCCCCTACCTTCCAAGGGCCCCTGAGAAAGAGAACTTTCTATTTTCTCGCTCTATATTCTATTTCTCTCTCTTTAAACATCTCTTCTACCGCCTACTTTTACCCTGGCTCATTTTCTCCACCGTGTATGAATTATCAGGAAATGGGTAACAAAACTGAAATGTGTTCCTTACAGGGGCATCCCAAAATATGTCTTGCCTGTGGCCCCTACAGACCTTAAGATGACACTGTCAATATCGTAGACTGCACTAGCCTTCCACTTTCTCTTTCGCGTACCCAGTGAATATTTCACAGTGTTAGTTCAATTTGTAATGCTATTATTGATTTCGACCTCGCTACCCCTACTGCAGGGCACAAAAAAGCACTGGCAAAGCCAATAGGCCTCGCTGGCTGCATTATGGTGTTTTTTTGCTTATGGCGGTGGGGTGGGGTCAATACTGTCAACGGGAAGGAGGGTGGGAAGGAAGATGCATTACGGACAATGGGAGGGTGGGAGGTAAGCAAGGGAGTAGCAGCAAGTAAAGCAAGTCTTCTCAACCCTCCCCAGAAGAGATCTCTCGTCTCTTTTATCCCAGCATCTATCCATTCATCCTTTCATCCTTCCATGCACCCCCCGATATCCACCATTTCACATTTAAATTCTGCCATCCATTCATTGTTTCGTCCATCTTTCAGTCTTTCACCATTCCATCCATCCATCCATCAATCCATCTGCCCATTCATATCCAAACCTATCCATCCATCTCCAAACCTATCCATCAAATCCATAAATTTTTTCACTCATCCATCCACCCTTCCGCTCACCCATCCATTGACACTTTCACTCCATCTATCGTCCTTTTCACTCACCCATCCATCCTTTCACTCAGCCATCCATCCTTTCACTCACCATCCACCCTTTCACTCATCCATGCACTCTTTCACTCATTCATCCATCCATTCACCCTTTCATTCATCATCGATCCACTCTTTCATCCATCCATTCATCCACCCTCCCTTTCACTCATACATCCCTTTCACCCATCCATCCACCCTTTAACTCATACATCCATCCTCTCACTCATCCATCTATATACCCTTCCACCCATCATCCATCCACCCATCTTTTCATTCACTCTTCTATCCACCTTTTCACTCATTCATCCATCCATCCTTCCACTCATCCATCGCTCCGTCTATCCATCCAACCATCATCCATCTATCCACCCACATTTTCACTCATGCATCCATCCACCCTTTTCACTCACACATCCATCCTTACATACATCCATTCTCTCACACTCCCTCTCACCTAAAGAAGCAACATGCCACGGAGGACAGGATGGTGGAAGGGAATACTGATGAATCTAGCTTGTAATAGTTGTAAATAATTTTACCTCCTAAACCTGGAATGGGGCATGAACGTACATTATAAAACCACAGAATAATTAGATAAACAGTGAGACACATACATAAGCATAGTAATTACTATCAATACTTGCAAAGAGCTCATGTAAAGATGTGCAACCTCCACCCTATGTACCTGAACTGTACAGGGCTCCACACGAGCCAGGAGCTATAATGGGTCCGAGCGTTGTGGTTCAGGGTAAATGTGCTGAGGCTTAATCTCGTCATGCCCTCTAAGTGCCTCTAGTTTTGTTTGACCCTGATGACTTTGAAAAAACTGCTGAAGGTGCTCTGTAAAGTTTTCGAAGCTTGCCGGCCTGTTTGGTATTGAGGAAAACTCCAAAAAGCATGCCTGTTGTTGGAGGCAAAGGTGCCAAAGATGGTATGAGGAAAGTGGGGAGAATAGAATGGAAAACACGTTTTCAATTCAGGAAAGTTGGCTTACACTTATAAATGAATTCATTTACACAGAGGTTTCTGTGTGTGTGAATCTCCCATGGGTGGGGACCGAGCTTTCCCAGGCAAGAATGCTCTGAAGTGTGTAAACATCCATAAATGTATCATTTGTAGGTATTCATGAAACATTTTGTATCCCTTCTCCACCCTGAGAATGTTAAGATATTTACTGCTGTCAAGTAAAGGAGAAAATCTGTTTACAGGAACAATTGCCGCTCACTGGCTAAACACTATTTGGATGTACATGACTTAGTACAGGATGAAGCTCCTGATGTTTTTTTCTTAACGGAAACCTGGCTCTCTGATGATATGGTTGCGGAGCCAGGTTTAGCGCTTCCGCCTGGCTACAGTATTTTGACCTTAAATAGGATATCGAGAGGCGGCGGTATCGCTGTCATTTTTAAATCCTGCTACGGTTGCACGTTTGTTAAAGAGCCCGTGGCAGGTTGCGAATGCGCACGCTTCGCGATCTCCTTCAGCGCCAACCACACCATGTCAGGGCTGCTAGTCTACCGCCCTCCTGGACCAGCCAAGGAGTTTAAATCCGCACTCACTGAAGTCACCAGTGCCCTGGCAATGAGATCAGCTAACTTTACTATTTTTGGTGACCTGAACCTTCACTTTGACTGCCATACAGATACAGAAATCAGTAGTTTTCTCGCAGACCTGGCAGCCTGCCAACTAACTCAATTATTGCAGGTCCTACTCATGCTGCAGGTCACTTGCTAGACCCCGTCTTCTCCAACCTCCCTTCCCTTACTGTCAACACACCTAGCCCGGTTTGTTGGTCTGACCACTTTCTGATTTCTGTGTCCTTTCCGACCTCTGAACAGAGCTGCTCAGAAGTCCTGCCGTAAGCGCCCTTGGCGAAAACTGAACCTTGAGCAATTTCATGCCCTGCTTGGCCTAGAAACTCCTAAGCTGCCTAGTGATCCAGACGTGGCATATAAAATACTTTGCGACTGGATTACTCAAACATTGGACTCTCTTATTCTGGCCATATGGTCAAAATGCCGCAACTCCAACTCCAACCCTTGGTTCTCTGATAGACTGCCCACCATGCGTGAAGCCTGTAAAAAACTGGAGCGGGATTGGAGGAGGGATTACGACCTGGCGGCTAAGAGACGCTATCAAGCCGCTATTAAGAGCTACCATCGGGCTATACAATCTGAGCGGGCTGCCTACTTTGCTAATGAAATTAAGTCTAGCAGCAATCCAGCCAAGTCTATTTTCAAAGTACTCAACGATCTTAAACTAAGGAAAACCCCTACGGCGTCTGTGATCACGTCTAAGCAGCACTGTGAGGACCTGGCTACCTTTTTTGTCACGAAAGTGGAAACTATATATAAATCCTTCCCTCGGGTTTCCCCTTGTCCCAGCCCCACACATACACCCCCTACTACCCATATTCTCATGGCCTTTCCCTCGGTCTCACAGGATGAGCTTCGTCTACTATGCAGCAAAGTTAAATCTGGCTCTCCTGCAGACCCTCTTAAGCCAGACCAGTTCATGAACTCGCTGCCTGTGCTCTTGGCACCTTTGTGCCAGGTGATTAATACTTCTCTCTCCACTGCAGTGGTTCCTAGGCTGTGGAAGCAGGCAATGGTGGTCCCCCTAATTAAAAAACCTTCACTGGACCCAGCCAAATTGGAAAACTTCCGTCCGATTTCTCTCTTACCTTGGGCGGCTAAGATTGCAGAGGCACACATTAACTCCATTCTAATGGCATTCTTGGATAACCACGGTGTTCTGGATTTCTCGCAGAATGGTTTCCGCCCAGGTCACAGCACGGAGACAGCTCTACTTGCTGTGACCGAACATCTGTGGTCCATTCTGGATGCTGGGAACACCGCGGCACTGATACTAGTGCTGCGTTCGATACGGTCTCCCACCAGATTCTACTACATCGTCTGGAGGAGGCCGGTATGGTTGGCTCAGCTCTAGACTGGTTTAGATCGTTCCTCTCTGAGAGAACATTCCAGGTGACCGCTCGCCTTTTCTTTCTCGTGTCCAGTCTATCGGACAGGGTGTACCACAGGGCTCTGCGTCCTGTACTATTCAATCTATATGTACAACCATTGGCTGTGGTGGCCAGGGACTGGGGTCTCTCCATTGTCTCTTATGCTGATGACACGCAGTTGGTGGTGGTTCTCTCCGACGACTCTACACGGGATGCTCCCAAATTTAGGAGCGGTCTGGCGGCAGTCGGGGAGTGGATGACCGCCAACGGTCTTCAGCTCAACGCCAATAAATCTGAGGTGCTGCTAGTGGGGAGAGATACTGGGTTATGGAGTGAGCAATGGTGGCCGAATATCCTTGGGAGTGCACCCACCCCTAAGTCGGTGGTGAAAAATCTAGGGGTGTGGTTGGATTCGACCCTCAGCTTTCAGGACCATACCAAGAAAGTGGCAGGCACGTGCTTTGGCTTACGCCGGGGATTGAAACCCCTCTTGGGGTACTTTGACCCGTCCACCCGACAAATGATTGTCCAAGTGGCTATCCTGTCAAGGCTGGACTATGCCAGTTCACTCTACCTGGGGCTAAATAAGGCAGAGGTCATGCGTCTGCAAAGGGTCCAAAATGCGGCAGCCAGAGCCCTGCTTGGGCTTCCTAGAAGCTGCCCGACAACCGGTGTCATTCGACGGTTACATTGGCTGCCTGTGGCCAAGCGTATTGAATTCAAGGCCCTTTGCCTGGCCTTTAAAATTCTGAAGTACTCTTCCCCGGGAATTTTGGCCAATCTGTTAGTGCCTTACACCCATGCACCATCTGCGCTCCATGGGGCAATGCCTGGTTACCGTCCCTCGGGTGAAACGTACACGTGCTGGGGGATGGTCGTTTCGTAACTTAGCGGCCAAACTCTGGAACTCCCTCCCCTCCCAGATCCGCTGTCTGGACAACTATCTGATGTTTCGGAAGGATATCAAAACCTATCTCTTCCCCCCGGCTTAGGCCTTAGCCTCTATGTCTTGCTGCTATCAGCTCCAGGACGCCTCTTCGCTGAGGCAGCTGTTGCGCTATACAAGTTGGGTTAACATAAAATAACATAACAAACACCACCTTAGAAAATTGGTAGTGGTGTAGGGGAATGGGTTTGCCACTGCAAAATGGAATTATAATTAGCAAGTGCATTTTCATTTTCAGTTGCTTTTTGTTTGTTACATGCAAAAATATACAAGTGCATATTTTTGGTTGCAAAAATAAGACTTCACAAACGGTTTCCAGAGGCATGCTTGAAACTACTGTCCAGGAGTAGTTCTGGAAAGCTTTTGGAATGCCTGAAAGACATAGATGACCTATGCAGTGTAGCAAACTTGTGAGCACAAATGTTTGATATTTTGATTTATCAGGTTCACTGTTTCCTGGAAACCCAATTTCTACCTGAAAGCATATCGCTACTTTTAAGAAATTCAATTTTTGCAAGGGGGGCGCCTGGGTTTTTGGCCCTGGGCTCGGCGGCCATCTAGGGAAACCTACCAAACCCACATATTTCTGAAAACTAGACCTCCAGGGGAGTCCAGGGAGGTATGGCTTCTGTGGACCCCCCAATGTATTCCTACCCAGAATCCCCTGCAAACCTCAAATTTAGCTGAAAAAAATCACATTTTTCTCAAATTTCTTTGTAGGAAAGTTGTGGGATCACAGGGCTGACACAAATTTCCTACCACCCGCGCTCCTCCAGGTCTCCCGATAAAAATGGTACCTCACTCATGTGAGTGGGCCAAGTACCCGCGACAGGCAAGGGCCAAAAATGTATTGAGGAGACATCAAAATTAGCTATCACAAAACGACCAGGTTTTGCAAGGGGGGCACCTGGGGGTTTGGCCCTGGGATCAGCTGCCATCTAGGGAAACCTACCAAACCCACACATTTCTGAAAACAAGACAGCCGGGGGAGTCCAGGGAGGTATGATGGCTTGCATGGATCCCCCAACCTTTTCCTACCCAGAATCCCATGCAAACCTCAAATTAAGCTGAAAAAATCAAATTTTTCTCAAATTTCTGGAGGCCTAGGGAGAATGCTGGATGGTAGGAAAATTTCGATTTTTCACAGCCTGGTGAGTAGAAAATCTGGATTTTATTAAAGACACGGAGGCTAAGATTATGCAAATCTCCTTTATTGCCAGCTCACAGCAGCAGCAATTGAAGAATATAGAACTTCAAGTAACATTCTAACATACTATAAAGTCCATCTACGCGCAGCCATCTTCCTTCTTTTGATGGGAAAAGGCTGAGTTCTATCAAGCCAACCCAGAGGAGACATCTTAATCTGAAATAGAAAACACATAATAGGTCATATATCTATAACCCTTTGCGTGAGTTACAGTAACATGTGGAGGGATAATCTTAGCCTTCGTGTCTTTAATCAAATCCAGATTTTCTACTCACCAGGCTGTGAAAAATCTAAATTTTATGGCATGACACGGAGGCTAACATTATGCAAGTTTAAAGTGTATTAAGTACATTGTCAATCATGTTTGTGATTGGTCTGAAATAGCAGTTTTTAAACATATTCTCATTCGACCAGTCTGCGGCTCTAAGAATATCTTGGAGCCCTCTACCCAAAATAAAAGCTTTGAAGGCTGATGCGCCCCTAAGAGAGTGTGCTCTGAAAATGGAAACATCCACGCCACTTTCGCTCATAACCTCTTTTACCCATCTCGCCAGGGTAGGAGACGAAACTGCCTTATGTGGCCACTTGTGGGAAATCAATAATTGATTTGCATCTCTCCTCAAGGTTTCAGTTCTCTTTTCATACTCTTTTAGGCATTTCACAACACACAGTTTTCATTCTGTGGAAAGAAAGGATAGAAGATAGAAGATGACATAGTTTTTGTTCTCTTTTTGAGATAAAAGCAAACTCCCTCAGGGTCATAGGCCCTGCTAGTGACATCTAATGCTCTTACATCTGAAGTTCGTCTGAAAGATACTAGGCATAGTAAAACTGTAAGTTTATAAGAGACACGTTTAAGAGACAGGTTTGAATTGTCTCCCCAGGAAGATATAACTTGTAAAATGTTACTAACATCCCATAAAGCAGAGTATTTTGCAGTTGGAGGGTTTAGGGACCGCATACTTCTCATAATTTTCTTAGTCAGTATGTTATGGCCCACGAGACACCATCAACCAAGGAGTGTCCTGCAACCATGGCTGATCTATAAACGTCTGTTCTGTAACTTAGGCCTGACGTGAATAATTCTGATAGAAAGTTTACGACATGAACTAGATCAGTTGAAACGGGATCGAAGTGCCGTTGAAGACACCAGCGAACCCATTTTTCCATGCCAGTCGATATGCCTTCCTTGTTCCAGAGGCCCAGGACTCAGATATGAGTCGAAAAGCATCTGGCGAAAGCCCTGGGATTTGCCATTGTCTCCTGAAATCCTCCAGGCCGTCAGAACCAGTAGTCCCTGATCTATGAAAGGGTGTGACTCTCCTTCTGGAGTATTTCCATGAAAGGTGGTATTAGGATAGGGAAGTCTATGCTCATCTCCAGGATGACTGGGAACCAGGCCAGAGACCTCCAAAGGGGAGTTATTACTTCCAGACTCTTTCTGTATCGAGGTGCATGTAAGAGAAGTCGTGGCAGCATGATAAATGGAGGGAAAGCATATGGCCTTAAACCCTTCCAGTCTTGGAGGAAAGCATTTACCCCTCGTGCTTGAGGGTCCGGCCTCAAGCTGAAGAAGTTCTTCAACTGTGTGTTCACTCTGTCCCGAAGAGACCCCATTTGGCCTGGATGGACATGAATACCCCTCTGTCTAGTCTCCAATTGCTGGAGTCCTTGAAGTTCCTGGAAAACCAGTCCGCCACACCATTGCTTAGACCAGGAATGTGTTCTGCTATAACTGAGAGTCCTTTGTTCAAACAATAACCCCAGAAACCTTTCGCTATCTCTGTAAGGCCCTTGGAGTGTGGCCCCCCCATCTTGTTGACGTATCTCACTGCTGTTACATTGTCCATGCTTGGCATCACACAACATTTCATCGAATTCTGGGTGAAGCACCGAACTGCAAATTAACCTTCTAGTAATTCTAAGCAGTTGATATGCAGTTCCTTCTCTTGATCTGTCGATCGACCCCCTGTGATGAGTCGCCACATCTGGCACCCCATCATTCTAAACTCGCATCTAATTCTAGTATTAACTCTGGTGCCACCCCAAAGATGGCTCTGCCATTCCACGCTTCCGCATTCTTCAGCCACCATAGTAGCTCCCTTCTCGAGTCTTGGTCTAAGGATGTCATTTGGGAGTAGGATTGTGTTGTTCTCAATGTCTTCGCTTTGAGTCTCTGTAGAGCTCTGTAGTATAAATGGCCTGGGAAAATGACTTGAATCGTTGAAGATAGAAGACCTAGGATCCTTGCTAGGAATCTCAAAGGGAATTCCTTTTTTGACAAAATCTTTCTGAGTTCTTTGCGAAGTTTCCTTACCTTTTCCCCTGGTAGTTTCAATTCTGCAGTTACTGTGTTTACCATAAAACCCAAGAATTGTGTCTCCTGGTTTGGTATTATGCTTGACTTCTTTGTGTTTATTATAAAACCTAGATGTTCTAGTAAGCAAATGGTGGGTTCTGTGTGGCAGGAGACGACGGACTTGGACTAGGCCTTTAGAAGGATATCGTCCAGGTATATTATCAATCTTACTCCCCTTTCCCTTAGCCAGGCTGCCACCGGGCGCAAGATTTTGGTGAAACACCAAGGAGCCGATGACAGTCTGAAGGGAAGGGTACAAAATTCTCAGAGTTTTCCTTCCCATGTGAACTGTAGAAATTTTTGGTGTGGGGGCCAAATCGGGACGGTGAGGTAAGCATCTTTTAGGTCTAATCTCATTAGCCAGTCCCCCTTTCTTAGGACGTCTCTTAGAAGGCGGATCCCTTCCATTTTGAAGTGGTGGTATGTTACCCATTGGTTTAGGCTCTTCGGGTTTATAACTGGTCTCTGTCCCTTGTCCTTTTTCTCTACAAGAAAGATATTGCTGACAAACCCCAGTTCTATGCTCTCCTTTATAGCCCCTTTCGCTAACAAATCTTTTACCTCTTGGGATACTAGTTTCCTGTCTTCTTGTGAGAAAAATATCTCCCGGGGTCTCTTTGCTTGGGTGGGGGTATCTATGAATTCTATCTTGTATCGCCTGACTGTACTTAGGACCCAAGGGTCCTGTGTCACTAGGCTCCAATTCCCAGAGAAAAGGGCTAACCTGCCTCCCACCTTTGTAGGGGTACCTGAAGGGTCTTTCGAGATTCTTACCTGTGGTAAATCCTCTCTGTCTTCCATCACTCCTAAAGGGTCTTCCGAGGCTTCACTGTCTTTGCGGATAGAACGATTGGTGCGTAGAGAAACTTGACTGCGAAAACCTGCAACCACGGCCCAGGAAGGGTCTTGATGTGGTTTGCCCACGGCTGGGGAACCGACCCCGCATTCTCCCGGCCCTGCCAAAAACCCTATCTTGAAACACTTTTTTGATGTCCCTCTGTGATTTTTGAATGGAGTTAATGCTCCGACATATTTAGCGATTTCTCTTATAAAATCTTCCCCAAAGAGGAGGCCTTGGGAGTTAGGTCCTCCATCCTTAGTTGCCAATTCTATTCATTTTGGGTATATTTTGAGTGGGATGCCCTTTCTTCGCTCAGTGGAGATGGCAGTATTAGCATTGCCTAGGAGGCAGATGGTCCGTTGGACCCATTGACGTAGTTCTTTGGGGTCTATTTGGGTTTCACCAATGTAGGCGTTTTCTGCCAATTCGAATATTTTGGCTAGTGGGCCTATAATGTCCAGGTGGCGGTCTTGGCAGGATTTGAGACCCTTATCGATTCCCCTCCTTGGATCCTTTGTGCCCTTGGCTATAAATGCTACCACCTTAGGATCCAGTTCAGGGGTCATGGCTATCTTGTCAGGGAGGGATGGGCGTTGGCATTCAGATCGTAATCTGGATCTGACCTCCTTGGGGATTTCCCTTCAGTCAGAAGGTAAGGTAGTCCGCTACATGGGGTGAAGGTGACCACTCAGGTGATATGGGGTGTTTAATTAGGAGGGGGTCAAACATGTCTTCCCCGAAGGGGTCGACGATGCCCATCTTAGACCCTGAGGCCTTGCCTTCCTCGTCAGAGCTTCCCATTCTTTTAGCCTCTAGTTCCTCGAAATCAGTATCGAAATCACAGGAGCATGAAAGGTAAATTTCTGCTTCCACTGGTTCATCGCTATTAATGGGAATAGGGAGCTCGGGGCCTGTTTTTTGCCCCTCTGTGATGCCCGAGGCATTGTTCTTGTCACCGCCTGAGGAGCGTGAGGGGGCTGCTTGTGCCTTCTTTGTCTTTTTTGCCCCTTTCTAAGGGGGTTCGGCAGCAGACCTTTTCTATGGGGCCTTAGTTGCTCCTTCTGGCCCCTGGGTATGAAGTGAACTTGTAGAGAGCCATGCCTTAGACAGGGTCTCTAATTTCATATTGATGGTCCCATCAAGGGAGTCAATGACTTTATCTAGGGCTTTCCCTCTAGATTTAATTCAGGGTTTGTAACTTACATTGTTAAGCGAGGGTGTTATTAATCTTTTCCTCCCTTGTAAAAGAGTTTAGGGGTAAAGAACCTACTGTTTGCTATAAATCTTTGTGGAGGTATCCTAATGAGGAACTTGACAGCTACTCAGTTGTGCGTCGTGTGAGGTCTGTAATTTCTAACTGTCAGCGTTGCTTAGCAATGGAGACCGACTATCTAAAATGGCTCTCCGCTTGAAATGTATTGGAATCCCCAAGTTGAAATGGCAGTCGCGCAAGTAAATGTTGTGCGTGACTCCCTGTGATAGGGTTCTTTCCTCTAATGCTTGGCTCTGCGCGGTGTGGTCATCGTGAGCCGCACCGCGGTGAATAAGTGAGGAATTGAGATCCTCGTGGGGTTCCCGGATCGCAGCATCCTACCAGAAAGCTGGAGGCGTTGTGGGACGCTCAGGGAGATAGAGTCGGAGCGCCTCCGCTGTGACGCTACAGTGTGTGGCCGTAGCCCGTTTGCCGGAGCTCACAGTAACAGCTCGTTACCAGGCAGCGGGTATGCGGCTTTTGAAAAGCCCAACCGGTCCGTTTTTTGGGGAAAAAACAGGAGGGGTGGGGTAGAGGGGACTAATTTAAGGCCCCAGAAGAGTGAAAACAACAGCGGGGAACATAGCGGATTAGCGGGGAACACAGCAGGGTAGGCAGAGTTCCCTCGTAGCGCTGACATGCAAAACGTGGTTAATAGATGGAAAAACGTTAGAAAACCTAGCCCCGAATAACAGAATAATATAAGGCGGCATGGTAGGGTCTATAGGACCCAACTAGGCGATATATAATATCTAAAATATAATTACAGAGTACATAAAAAACTCGAAGTAAATGAGAGGTACTTATCTTGTGAGCAGCAGCAACAAAGAGGGATGATGGCTGCGCGTAGATGGACTTTATACACTATGTTAGAATGTTACTTGAAGTTCTATATTCTTCAATTGTTGCTGCTGTGAGCTGGCAATAAAGGAGATTTGCATAATGTTAGCCTCCGTGTCATGCCATAAAATTGTGGTTTTTCTGATACCAGAAGATTATGACACAGTAATGTAAGAAAATGTGTGACTATAATCACATTTTGAGGTTTACATGGCATTGTGAGTAAAAAACGTTTTGGGATCCATGAGAGGCACACCACCAAGTACGCCCCATTTATTTTTGGCTGACAAAAATATCTACATTTTTGTCAATTTTCCCTTGCAACAAACTACACCTTAGCAATTTTGATGTCTCCACAATACCTTTTGGGCCCTTGCCTGTCGCGGGTACTTGGCCCACCCACACGAGTGAGGTACCATTTTTATCGGGACACCTGGGGGAACGCGGGGTGGTAGGAAATCAGCCCAGTGATCCCACAACTTTCCTACACAGAAATGTGAGAAAAATTTGATTTTTTCCAGCTAAATTTGAAGTTTGCATGGGAAAACGTTTGGGGGTCCACGCAAGCCATACCTCCCTGGACTCCCTGTATCTAGCTTTCAGAAATGTGTGGGTTTGGTAGGCTTCCGTGGATGGCCGCCGAGCCTGGGGCCAAAAACCCAGGTGACCCCCCTTGCAAAACCAGGTCATTTTGTGATAGGTAATTTTGATGTCTCCACAATATGTTTGGGGCGGGAAACATCCATCACAACGCGGGCATTGCATCGCAATGCCTTTACATCGCAGTCATTACAACGCAAGTCGTTATAACGACTTGCGCTGGATGGCGCTCTAACCTAAGGAATAGTATGATTTACTATTCCAACACCTTCCCTACTGTACGTAGACTGGAGTTGGAATAGTAAATCATACTATTCCTAAGTCCAGCGCCCTCCAGCGCAAGTCGCTGTAACGACTTGCGTTGTAACGAACGCGATGTAAAATACCGCGTTGTAAATGTATGCGTAGTAACATCATACATTCGTTTGGGGCTCTTGCCTGTTGCGGGTACTTGGCGCATCCACACTAGCGAGGTGCCATTTTTATAGGGAGACCTTGGGGAGAGCTGGGTGGTAGGAATTTTGTGTCCGCCCAGTGATCCCACAACTTTCCCAAACAGAAATTTGAGAAAAATGTGATTTTTTTCAGCTAAATTTGAGGTTTGCAGGAGATTCTGGGTAGGAAAACATTGGAGGGTCCATGCAAGCCATACCTCCCTAGACTCCCCTGGGTGTCTATAGCCCTCAGAAATGTGTGGGTTTGGTAGGTTTCCCCAGATGACCGACGAGCCCGGGGCCAAAAACCCAGGTGACCCACTTGCAAAACCAGGTCATTTTGTGATAGGTAATTTTGATGTCTCCACAATACGTTTTGGGCCCTTGCCTGTTGCGGCTACTTGGCCCACCCACACGAGTGAGGTGCCATTTTTATCAGGAGGCCTGGGAATAATGCTGGATGCTAGGAAAATTGTGGGTTTTCTGATACAAGAAGATTATGATACAGTAATGCAAGAAAATGTGTGACTATAATCACATTTTGAGGTTTACATGGCATTGTGGGTAAAAGACTTATTGGGATCCATGAGAGGCACACCACCAAGTACTCCCCATATATTTGGTTTACAAAAATATCTAAATTTGGTAAATTTTCCCGTGCGACAAACAACACCTTAGCACAGAAAGACAGATAAGACAAATATGGCTGCCTAACCATCTGTTCTTTAAGTACACACACATACTGGTTGGATTTGGCACAAGGGTGAGTGAAAGGTTCAAAATGTATATTTTATTAACAAGAGATTTCACAAAAAGGAAATGCACTGTTAATAATTAAAAGGTTAAAAACCTGAACCAATGACTCACAGCTCGTGAGCTGTAAAGCCACGGCAAGGCACCAACCTTTTTACAGGCCATTCACACACCTTTCAAACTTGACACACATGTTCACACCACCAGCTGCGGCCTCAGCACATTACAACACTCACATCAACAGACAATGTAGAGACAATGTACATCCTGGCAGAGAAAGACAGAAAAGACAAATATTACTTCAAAACGAACTATTCCTTAAGTACACACACATACTGGTTGGATTTGGCGCGAGGGTGAGTGAAGGTTCAGAGCGTAAAATTTTATTAACAAGAGATTTCACAAAAAGGAAATGCACTGTTAATATTTAAAAGGTTAAAAACATGAACCAATGACTCACAACTCGTGAGCTGTAAAGCCACGGCAAGGCACCAACCTCGTTACAGGCCGTTCACACACCTTTCATACGTGACACACAAGACCATTCACACCGCCAGCCGTGGGCCCAGCACATTACAACATTCACATCAACAGACAACGCCATTCAAGGGCCCATCACTTTTATATGCCCACATGACTGACACAGCAATCACACCGGCTGGTGGTTGACATAGTGTGTGCAGTGGCATTTGGCTAGCAGAGTGTGTAATGACCAGCAGCAAGTCACTACTCACACAACATCAGCCAAATGCCAGCCCACGCACACCGCCAATCAAGCGCCAGTCCACGCACACCACCAGCCAAACACTTGTCCACCCACACCGCCAGCCAAGCACCAGCCCACCCACACCACCAGCCAAGCACCAGCCCACGCACACTGCCAGCCAAGCGCCATCCCACACACACCGCCAGCCAAGCGCCATCCCACGCACACCACCAGCCAAGCGCCAGTCCATGCACACCGCCATCCAAGCGCCAGTCCATGCACACCACCAGCCAAGCGCCAGTCCAAGTATACCGTCATCAATTTATTTTTAGCAAGAAAGAAAACACAAACCAATTGGAACTAGATACAAAACTATAACTACAAACACAACAGCGGTAACTAAAGACATCATTCTAATGCCAACCGTGAAACTGAACAACAAATATAAAACCATACAGACCAGGCAGTACACTATTAAACTCACGGTTGCTCCCAAAAACTCTTTTGAGTGTGATACAAACTGAAACATGTGGGCACACAGAGCCCAGGATTAGAAGGACAATCAGCACAGTGCATACAACTCTCTTTCTGCATACCTCTTCGCATACAGACACTACATCTCTTACAGGGATTGGTTTTTTTGGGCGTGGGAGGAATTAAATCGGGAAAGTAGCGATCTTTCAATCTTGCCACACCCTCCACCACTTCAACTCTAGGAACACTAGCCTGTTCCACTGCAACAAGGCTGCCTATCACAGACTCCTGAAACTGAACAAAAGTCATCTTTGACGCTGGAGAATACTCCTTGAACACAACAAAAGCATTAAAAGTTGCTAAATTGAAAAGATGGATAGCCAACTTCTTATACCAAATGTAAGCCTTACGAACAGCAGTGTAAGGTTCCAACCTCTTATTTACTCTATCAACACCACACATGTGCTTATTGTAGTCTACAATGCACACAGGTTTGGGGACTTCAGTAACCTGACCCCAAACAGTTACAGGTGAGGTACTGTCATCATGGATGGTACGCAGCATGTACACATCCCTCCTGTCCACAAATTTCACAGCTAGCAGTTCATCACTACGCAAAGCACTGCACTGTCCCCCCTGAAGCTTTTTGCAAACAAGCTCTTTTGGGTAACCTTTATGGTTTGTGCCACAAGCAAGAGTGTCCACTTTGAACAACTCCTTAATCAATTGCAAGGCAGTGTAGAAATTATCTAGGTACAAATGGTGACCTTTGCTAAAAAGTCCTCTAGCAAGTTCCCACACAATTTTCTCTGAAACTCCTAAAGTGGACAGACAACCAGGGGGGTCAATAGTGGAATCCCTACCAGTGTACACCTGGAAATTATAGACATATCCTGTCCTACTCTCAGACAACATATACATCTTAATTCCATAACATACCCTCTTGCTAGGAATGTACTGCCTTAAAACCAAACGGCCCTTGAACAGGACTAAAGACTCATCAACAGCTGTTTCTTTCCCTGGAGTATAGATCTCTGAAAATCAATCTAGAAAGTGATCAAGAACAGGCTGAATCTTAAAAAGACGGTCAACGTCAGGGTGATCTTGTGGCAATGACTTAGCATTATCAACAAAATGCAGCATCCGAAGCAAAAGTAAATACCGATCACGACTCATAATTGCAGGGAATATGGTCATTGACATCAATGGACTGATAGACCAATTTGAGGCCAGGGACGGCTTCCTTATCAAGCCCGTCACAAAAGTAAAACCCAAAAACTTCTTCATCTCATCCAGATTTGTTGGAGTCCACAGGGTAGCTCTAGAGTAGGGCCTAAGTCTGGCACTGTTGTCCCTCAAACACTGTTCAGCATACAAATTAGTCTGCTCAACAATCTCAGACAAAAATACATAATCCCTCAACAACTGAAAAAACTTTCTAGGCAAAACAAATTCACTCTACACCCTGCATCACCACTAAAGGCAGGCAACACCGGCTGCACCATGTTTGGATCAACTCAGAGTCCAGCACTTCCAATGGGAAGCCTTGCAGCCCCAGGCTGCAATCCAGATGCCTCTTGCTGCACCATCATCACATCAGTGTCCTCCTCTAAAACAGGCACTTCATCCGCACTCAGAGTACCTTCATCCGCAATGAGAGTAGCTTCATCATCAGACGATTCCTCGTGGACAGAAAACTCACTGCCAGAATCTTGCACTTCCTCCTCTCCCTCAGATGCATTGTCAGTCTCATAATCATGGTCAGAGGAAGATTCAAAAAGCATACCAACCACCTGCTGAGCAGTAATTCTGTGGCTAACCATAATCCTTACTAATAAAAGTAGCTAGTCAAACAAGTCAACAACAAACACTTTGTAATATAAGTAATAAACAAAATGTGGCTTTATCACAAATACCTATATACTCCAAACCTATACCACTCACTTGCCAGAAGCAGCTAGACTCGCCACCACCTACTCTGCACAGACACAGCAAGGACCAACAGTATCCCACAAAAAAAGAAAAAGAAAATAAAATTACACATAAGACAACGCAAAACACATAGCAAAGAATTTCACGCTCAAAACACAAACTAAATATGCTGCTATTATGACACCACTTACAGAAAATTCATTCATGCATGACATTAATACTCATTTGGAGTAAACACAACAGAAATGTTTTTCTTACCAAATAAATGCAACTACGCAAAATTACAGATCAACCACTGCCAAAACCACAAACAAGAATTAAAAGCTTTGCACTAGGATAAAAAGGAGAAATAAAACATTACAATCACATATGCAAATAAAGCACAAGTCCACACACAATCCACCAGCCAAGCTCCGGGGTAGGTGGGTCTAAAAGCATAAGACAGATCTGCCCCCAAGGGGGGCAGAAACAGCCAAAATATTCACCCCTGTAAAAGGGGAGCGACCCTTGCCCAAGGGATTACTCCTCAACACCAACACTTAAAAAACCCTGGTGTCTAGTGGCTTCTGCCCCCCTTGGGGACAGATGGGCCTAAAAACACATGGCTGATCTTCCCCCAAAGAGGGCAGAAACGGTCACAATAATCACCCCATAAAGGGGAGCGACCCTTGCCCAAGGGGCCGCTCCCCAACAACATTTAAAAAAAACCTGGTTTCTAGTGGCTTCTGCCTCTATTGGGGACAGATGGGCCTGAAAACATATGGCCGATCTGCCCCTAAAGGGGGCAGAAATGGCAACAATAATTACCTAATAAAGGGGAGCGACCCTTGCCCAAGGGTCGCTCCCCAACAACACAAAAACAATCCCAGGTGTTTAATGGCTTCTGCCCCCCTTGGGGGCAGATGGGCCTAAAAACATAAGGCCTATCTGCCCCCAAGGGGGCAGAAACGGCCAAAATATTCCCCCCCATAAATGGGAGCGTCCCTTGCCCAAGGGGCTGCTCCCCAACAATACAAAAACAATCCCTGGTGTCTAATGGCTTCTGCCCCCGGGGCAGATGGGCCTAAAAACATAAGGCTGATCTGCCCCCAGGGGGGGCAGAAACAGCCAAATAATTCACCCCCATAAATGGGAGCGACCCTTGCCCAAGAGGCCACTCCCCAACATAATAAAAAGAAATCCCTGGTGGCCTAGTAGGGCACACAAAACTAAAAAAAATCTGCTGATTGCTCCCCAAAGAGGACGCTGCCCACAAACATATTTTTTTTTTTAAATCCCTGGTGGCCTAGTTGGCACACAATAAAAATATTAAAATATTTGGACCGATCTGCCCCCCAAATGGGGGCAGAAACGGCCAAACAAATTGCTCCCCAAAGGGGAGCGACCCTTGCCCAAGGGGCTGTTCCTCGCAACTCAATCCTCTTAATTAAAAAAAATAAAATAAAACAAAAAATCCCTGGTGTCTAGTAAGCATTCCTGCTGCAAGTTTGCACCCCATGCTGAAAAGAGACATCGGAGGAAAGGAAAACCCTTTCCTTTTCTCCGATGCCTCTTTTTTAAATCCCCCACCCTCCCCGAGGAGAAACTCACCTGTTCCTCCTTGGACACACTGGAAGCAAATGGCTTCCAGCACGTCCGGTATCATCTAATGACATTGGCGCGCGGTGCGTGCTGATGTCATTAGATGACGTGGAGGGGAGGGTGAAGGAAGTGACCCGATTACGGTCACCCGCGACCACCTCTCAGCCTTCCATACAAATGAAGAGTCGGTCAGACAGTAGAGAATACAAACCAAGTATATTTTATTCAGGTACACTCGAGTGGAGTCCGGTCTGACCAGCCTCCTTGGATTGCTGCAGAGGGACTGACTTCAGCAAGCATGGTGATACATTATGTACAATTCAGAACCAATAAAGACACGCCCTAACTGGAAATTTCCAGTTGGTAGCTGGTGAACAAAGGAGATACAGAAGGATGGGTTTCGATCCTGAGACCAGGCACATGCTATCTCATTGCCAAGGTCACTCTGCCTGTTCCCGCCGCTCTAAGGGTGGGAGCAGGCCTATCTAGTGGGAAAGGCATGCACTAACAAGAAAAGTGTATTCAAAAACGAAAACTATCGCAGCTGCTTTCAACTGAGGCAGAGAGACAGAAGTTAGTTCCGATCATGGCACAAAATGGCGGCTGAATATAAAATGGTGCCGCAAATGCTAACTTAAGACATACAATGCATGAACAACACAGCTAGAACATTTTTATTCCAACAAGGGTGGGGGGCCAGCAGAAAGGCTTCCGCTGCCCTCCCCGGTGGGGGCAGCATGAAGGGTGGCCCACGGGGGGAGCGCCAGCGCTTTCTCCGTGGGTGGGTGCTAGGACTGCCCGGAGCTGTCCGACGTACACGCCCACGTGACGTCGGATGGCTCCCAACAGTTCAACACACGGAAAGGGATAAATAAAAAAAATGTGCTTACCTTTCCACATCCGCCATCTTCCTCCATAGTCTGTCCTCGCTTCTCTTCCCGAAACACACAAGCTCCCCTAAGCCAATCACGACGCTGCTGTCACCATGACAGCAGTACATCTAGTATAATGGGGTAACCCAGTGCCCCTCAGAACCTGGGTGTGAGAATGAGACGTAATGTCAGTTCTGTCGGATATACAATTGCTTTGTCCTTATTCAATAAGGAACAATGGTGAAGAAAAGCAGTTATTCAAACATTTGTGTGCAAGCAATTAAATGCAAAAAATTGGAGAAAAAACCCAAAGACACACTTATCATAAATCAATCCAAAAATATTTTTGTATTGAAGAAAAAGAATAACTTTTTATACTTTTTTAACATTGTGTACATGACACTAAGGGGCTGTCACAAGTAATAACCAAAACGGCGCAAGTGCTGAAGTGACAAAGTGCAACAAAGTGCTGGTTGTGAACAAGCTATATACAGTGCAGTATTGCTGGGTAAAATGGTCATTCAAATGTCATCCATCCCTAGATACATGAATCTCTGATCCGCTGGGGGGTTTCTTTTTGATGTGGAGCAGAGAGAATAGGGTCAGGATTTTAACTAGCACGTCGATGTTTTGACCCCAAAGATGTGCAGGATGCTGGTGGTCACTGGGGGTCTTCCTCAGGACGAAAGGCACACAAGGACAGCCTGAGAAGGATTAATTGTGACTGGGATTTTTTGCAAGGTATGATCCACTGGGTTTGAAGCAACTCACCCGGGCGAATGAGCACCGTCGCTTTGGGTATATGGATGACATATTTTAAGGGATCTTCCATTTTGCTGATTTTATACTGCAGCTTGCCCCCCCCGTGCCGCCCTTTGATGTGACTCTGCACAATCGAAAACAAACCCGTCTTGGTTTCTGAATCACCAACACCAGGACCCCACATGATTCAATTTCTTCATGAATACGACTCCCAGTGGATCATACCTTGAAGACAGTCCCAGTCACAATGAATCCTTCTCCGGGTAGGTTTCCTTCCACCTACCTTAATGGTACTTCCATTTATCCAACACACCATTCTAATCCCCCATTTGAATTATTCAGGCTGTCCTTGTGTGCCTTTCGTCCTGAGGAAGACCCCCAGTGACCACCAGCATCCTGCACATCTTTGGGGTCGAAACGTCGACGTGCTAGTTAAAATCCTGACCCTATTCTCTCTGCTCCACGTCAAAAAGAAACCCCCCAGTGGATCAGAGATTCATGTATCTAGGGATGGATGACATTTGAATGACCATTTTACCCAGCAATACTGCACTGTATATAGCTTGTTCACAACCAGCACTTTGTTGCACTTTGTCACTTCAGCACTTGCGCCGTTTTGTTTATTACGTGTGATAGCCCCTTAGTGTCATGTACACAATGTTAAAAAAGTATAAAAAGTGATTCTTTTTCTTCAATACAAAAATCTTTTTGGATTGATTTATGATTGGTGTGTCTTTGTGTTTTTTCTCCAATTTTTTGCATTTAATTGCTTGCACACAAATGTTTGAATAACTGCTTTTCTTCACCATGGTTTCTTATTGAATAAGGACAAAGCAATTGTATACCCGACGGAACCGACATTCCATCTCATCACCATGACAGCAGTGTTGTGATTGTTCTAAGAGCTGTGGTTCGGTGCTCAGCCGGGGACTGCAAGCCTGTCCATGTTCTCCAACCAGGCTGTGCATTACAGCCCGGTGGAGAACATGCGAAGTGTGCATGACTGTTTGGCCGGCCCAAGACAGCCAGCCAAACCATCATGCGCACTTAAGTGCAGATACCACACTTCCCCCTGCTGGCTGTGATGACAGCCAAGCCCCGTCCCACCCCAAAACTGGCTTCAGCAAGGAAAAATAAAATGAGAGTTATCGTTTTCTTTTTTATTGTTTTTACACTGCAGTGCTGAAAAGCAGTGGGGAGACGCTCCTCCGCCATAGCGGAGGAGCCCCGACTGCTCACTGCTTGGACATTGTGTTGCCCAGCCCCAAATGTTGTTCAATCGGCAGAAAGAAGTAGATGTTGTGTTATTAATGTATGCAAATTCATCTAGTCTAAGTGCGGAGGCAATATCCCCAGAAGGAAACGTATACATTTGACAGCTGCAAAAATGGTTCAAGGTAATTTCATGCACTCACACCAATTTCTGTGAATACATTTCATACGTTATTCTAGTTACTCTTCTCAAATGCTGCTGGAACATAGCAGCAATATATCACTAAATTAGAACCTGTAAAGCATTGCTGAAATATCTAAGTTGCATTACCTACATTAAATAGTAGTTCGTGCACAACCTATTTTAATGGTCCACAAATGTCTCCATCATCAAAATACTCTACTGTCTGCCCTACTGCCACAACCTTATTGGTTAGCCTCATCAATGCTTCTTTTTCCTCATCTCTTCTCCTGCCACCCTGCCACATCTCGTATTTTCCCTTTTCACTCACTCCACCCCTACCTATTTGCCGAGACCCTTAAGCTTGCACAACACTATTATAAACTATTATTTGGGCTCTCGGTTTTATGGTATTTATTTGTTCAACATTTCAATCTTCATTTATCCATATTTATTTTTTGGCCATCTTATTGCCATTTATCCATGTTTATTTTGTATTTTGAGAATTAATGGAGCCGTAAATTGGTATATTTCCATATGCCTGTCACTTTTAGCAAATTAAGCAGCCACATATAACAAATCACTACACCCACAGGTGCATATTAGCATTATACTACAAATATATGTTAACATATGCCTATATTTAAGGAACTCTCACCCTGTATTTTAACTCCCTAAGCTGTCTATCTGCTCTGTTTTTGCTTGGAATTCATGAAAGACAGCATGGAGAGTCTGTCACCAAAGCACAATTGTCTGTATTTTTCCACTTTTAAAAATAAATTCAGACTGGAAACACATCGTTTTCTGTTTGTATTTATCTGTAAAAATCAGTAAAAACAGAAAACTGGGAGCCCTAACTATTAATCATCAAGTGAACTACTAATGTTATGAGGAAAACCACTTGACCCACAAGTCGCCTCTCGCCAGTGCTTAGTTTGTAAAACAATAGGTGCCAGGGCCTAAATTATAATCAGCCACCCTCTGGTGCCACTGTCAAATGTAGGGATTGCGGGACATCACAGCTGCCTAGTCTTGATTTCACCTCATGTCTCTTTCATCCTCCGTTGGGACGGAGAAGTCCCTTGCATGGTGATGGGCATGTACCCCTGCGCTGAGTGCCCCAGCTGCTATGATATCTGGATCCTTAGTAATAATGTTTGGTCATGAACGAACATGGATCATGCATGTGTGCTGTGACCTAGGCCAGTCTCTTCGACCGCAGTCTGCTTGAATTGAGAGGGGCGCCCATAGCGTTACCTTTAGGAGATGTAAGGCCAATCCCTTCATCTAGGGTTAAGTAGCACGAGTGCATGGTGACATAATACTGTGTTTTTGTGATCAGTAGAGTGTACAAGTCCATTGTACCTGTGTCACTAGAGTGGTAACTCCTGGCCCACCCTTGTAAATATCCACTGCTGTATGTTTAACTCAACCTTTGGCCTGAATTGGTTTGCGTGCAGTGTGAGGATGTATGTGTGCCTGAGAGATGGTACATAACAGTAGAAATAGGGTGAGCAGTTGCATGTGCGGACAAGGATGTACATGTGCCTGAGAGATAGCATAGTGTAGGAGAAATAACGCAAGCAGTAGTGTGGGTGTGCAGGGATGTACGGGTCAGGGCCGTATCCTCCGCTATGGCTGCTTCACAGCAGTGCGAACTTTAGAAACATAAAATGATAATAACTTAGCTATTATCATTTTATGGTTCATCTCCGTCTGTGTTGCGGGAGGACGGATGGGCAGTGCTGCTCTGCGAGCAGGGGAGGAGTGGTTTGCCCACACAGTCATGCGCACTTCCCTGTTCTCCATGCAGGCTGCAATACAGCCTGCATGGAGAACAAGCCCACCCCTCTAGCCCCTGGCTGAGCGCTTCTTCCTGTTGGAGGCAGGAGATCAGGAGCAGAGAAGACGCGGGACCTGGCCTCATGGTAAATTTAATTGTTTTTTTTATTCAATCCCCTCCTCCCCCAGCGTGACACCGCCTGCGACACCCCCATTCCACTGTCCCCCCACAGCCCTCTCTCGCGACCCCCGCTCCCGACCTGCCGGGCGCCCCTGGTACGGGTGCCTGAGAGATGATACAGTATGGGAGAAATAGGGTGAGCAGCTGCGTGTGCACACTAAGATGTACAGATTCCTGCATAAAGGTACAGCACATAGGAGACAGCATGGGATGTTGCATGACAATGCTGGGATATATGTCTGGGAAGAGGTACAGTACATTGGAAATGGTGACGCCTGAATACATGTGTGCGTAGGGGTATGTGTGTGCTTGTGAAGAGAACAATATGCAGAGACACTGGGTTCTATTTTGGGAGACCCACTGGTTGCTGAAGGAGTAGGGAGAGGTGGAGGTTTGCCCCAGACAGATGTATGGATTGCTGCATTCCTGAGAGCTGGGTGGGGCCAACATTGGAGAAAGGAAGAGCCAGGCTCTTTGGTGCACTTCAATCGGAGCTCTTCACTTCTGAAAGGAGGTCACTGCTCAAAGGGGCCCGAGTACATCTGAGAAAAAAGATAGGGCTGATAAGAGAATCATAAAGAGTAGGGCTGAGGCCCTTTGGTAACCTTTTGAAGCCCATATCACTGAGACTGACATCCAGTTGTGAGTCTAGTTAGTCCCCTGGCCTGAGTTTTGGGCTATCAGCTTTGGAGACTGCCCTGCTCTGATAGACTGCTCTCTGAAAGAAAAGCACTTCACAATGAGTAACCCCAGGAGTATGAAATTCAAATCCAGAGACACCACATTACAAGTGTGTCTGGAAATAGATTATAAAAAAGGGAGCTTAAGACTTCCAAGCTGTCAAACTGAAGCTGGACGTGCGTAGGCTGACAGAAGGCAAGCAGAAGAACTGCAGCATCCTAAAGAGCACTTTTGCCGCTAAACCATTTAAAACTTGAATAAGTGAGAGCACATGGTCGCTAATCTGTAAAAATTGAACTTGCTGACAGGAACTGTTTTTTTAAACATCACCCGCTGCTATGAACGCCCCCGCACTTGATTTCAACAGATTTTACTGTTCTGTATAATCGCCGCTTTGTATTTTTTAAACTCACCTGCCCCACTTGACCCGCACTGCTCCCCGGTCCACCACGGGAAGTCCCGCTTGTGTGGAGGGAGTAACCGGCAACTTTCACCATTCCCTTCCGGCCAGGAGACCGGAGGGGCGGAGCCTAGCACTACTTAGCCCACATGCCACAAGCCTCGCGCAGCGGACGAGCGTAGGCTGACAGAAGGCAAGCAGAAGAACTGCAGCATCCTAAAGAGCACTTTTGCCGCTAAACCATTTAAAAATTGAATAAGTGAGAGCACATGGTCGCTAATCTGTAAAAATTGAACTTGCTGACAGGAACTGTTTTTTTTTTAAACATCACCCGCTGCTAGGAACGCACTCGCACTTGATTTCAACAGATTTTACTGTTCAGTATAATCGCCGCTTTGTATTTTTTAAACTCACCTGCCCCACTTGACCCGCACTGCTCCCCGGTCCACCACAGGAAGTCCCGCTTGTGTGGAGGGAGTAACCGGCAACTTTCCCCATTCCCTTCCGGCCAGGAGACCGGAGGGGCGGAGCCTAGCACTACTTAGCCCACATGCCACAAGCCTCGCGCAGCGGGCGCGCCAAAGGCAAGCCCGTCTGCGCCCGTCCGCATCCGGACGGGGCCAGGGGCCACAAACCCTGCCCGTCTCAGGAGCTACAGCCCCCACACCCTTCTTAAACTTAGGGAAGTGACTCCTGCTAGGTGCTTCCATTCCTGGAATGTGGGAGACGAGCATAAGACCTGTCCACGCTGTGGATTCCACTTTCAATCCAACCTCCCTCCCATGAACACCCAGCGAACTATGTATCTCCTAAATTGTAGATCACTTCCCAAACACTCCACTGAAATTGCTATGTTACTAGAAGAACTTAAACCGGATGCTCTATTTTTAACAGAGACCTGGCTCAATGCAGAGTCAGAACCAGACCTTATCCAAACCCTCCCTCCTGGATATCATATCCAACGAGAAGACCGTAAAGAGGGCAGAGGAGGAGGCCTAGCAGTCATCTTCAAGGACTGCTATAAGTGTCGCAGCTTCCCCAACATGGTACCAGATTGTGAAAGTCTTTCCTTCTCCATTGACTTCTCCCCCATAAGTACCTTTTCCGGGCTACTGATATATCGGCCACCGGGGGCCCTAGGACAATTTCTCCACACTCTCCCCCACATTACAGCTGATATGGCATGTAGGCCATCTAACTTCACACTGTTAGGGGATCTTAACATTCATTTCGACGATCCCTCTGAGCCCACTGCCAAAGAACTGACCTTGAGCCTCTCCGCATTACAACTCAAGCAATTAGTGTTCAAACCTACCCACACCAAAGGCCACTTACTTGATCCTGTTTTTAGTAACTGTGTTGATCTTACAACAGGAACCCCTTCCCCGCTCCCGTGGTCGGACCACTTCCTGATCCCTCTTTCTTGGGCCACTCCCGACCCTCTTCGTCCTACTAACACAATCACTCGTAGGGAAAGGAACTGGTCCAAACTCCCTCAGGACCGTTGGCTGACGGCCCTTGAAACATCAAGGCCACCCAACAACCCCAATCCTGTCCTAGCCAATGAGGAATATAACAGATGGATCCACAACTCTTTAGATTCAGTACTCCCTCTAAAATTCTCTCAAACTAAACGTGGCGTCACCACTGCACCCTGGTACTCCTCCAAACTACGGGAAAGTAAGCGTCTCTGCAAAAAACTAGAAAGGAAATGGCGACTAGACTATTCCCCATCCAGTAAAGCTGTATATAGGGAGGCAATAAAAACTTACAAAAAGGAAATTAAATCTTCGCAATCGACCTTTTTTGAGGAAAAATTAAGGCAGCTGCTTTTTCACCTAAAGAAATTTACCGAATAGCAAAAACTCTCCTTAAACTCCCTCAGATAAGGCCAAACCCGATTGACGCTCAAAATCGATGTAACAATATGGCTGTTTTTTCTTCCAGAAAATACAAGCAATATACACATCCTTTTCCCCCATTAAACTCGATGCTACCACTACGAATACTCTAAGCACAACCACCCTGGATATTTTTCCCCCTCTCAATCTCACCATATTAGAATCCATTATGCACCAGGTAAAATCAGGTTCCCCCCTCGACCCGGCACCCCCACGTGCCCTGTTACCTATTATGGGCAACATCCTTCCCACTGTTCTTGACCTCCTTAACGCCTCCATCTCATCATGCATTGTCCCTCCCCCCTGGAAGTGCGCCATGGTCAAGGCTCTGCTAAAAAAAACTAATCTAGACCAGGACAATCCCAGTAATTATCGACCAATCTCCTTGCTACCATGGCTGAGCAAGATCCTGGAGAAATATGTTAATTCAATACTCTCAGAGTTCCTGGAGAATAACCATTTACTGGATCCTTCCCAGACGGGATTCCGTCCCATGCATGGAACCGAAACTGCCCTTCTAACAGTAACCGAGGAGTCCAGGAAGATCCTTGATCAAGGAGGCTCCGCACCAATTATCCTCCTCGACTTAAGTGCCACATTCGACACTGTAAATCATGACATACTAATACACCGACTTATCAACTTAGGAGTATCAGGAAAAGCCATCACTTGGTTCAAATCATTTTTAGCAGATCGTTCCTTTCAGGTTTTTGAGGACAATACTACCTCCGCCAGCATGCCACTCAGCTGTGGTGTGCCTCAGGGCTCCTCCCTGAGCCCCACACTTTTAATGTATATATGAGCCCCCTAGCTGAGATTGTCCGCCCTTTCGGCATAAAAATCATCACTTATGCCGATGATACACAGCTAGTGGTGGCCCTTAACCAACTACATACATCCCCCAACAATCTGAGTGGGTGTCTGGAGGAGGTAGCCAAATGGATGACACTATCTTGTTTAAAACTGAACGGAGAAAAAACTGAGCTCATGCTCCTAGGGAACACCGCCAAGCTCAACATGAATGCATTGTGGCACACCTGCCTCGGTCCAGCTCCAGAACCTAAAAACACAATCAAAAGTTTGGGCATCTGGCTGGATAATTCCCTCAACTTCAACCACCAAGCAGCTAAACTTTCAGCCACTTGTTACGGTCTACTAAGAATGCTACAAAAAATCCTTCCTTTACTTCCCTGTCAGGCAAAACAAATCATGGTCCAAGGTCTCATTATCTCACGCCTGGACTTTGGGAACGCCCTTTATTTAGTAGCCCCTCAATCCACCTTGCGCAAACTTCAAGTCATCCAAAACTGCGCTGCTCGAACACTCCTTCAGATCCCCCGTCGACTCTCTATCAACCCTGGGCTAAGAAGCCTTCACTGGCTCCCGATCAGGGAAAGAATTGAATTCAAGGCCCTTTGCATCGCCCATAGGACCTTCTGGAAGACGGGCCCAGCCATTAACCACTCTCTTATCTCCCCTTACCAGCCAAACAGACAGCTCCGTTCAGCATCCTCCTTTCTCGCCTCAGTGCCCAGGATCAAGAGAAGTAGATGCCGCGGCCGCTCGTTCGCCTATAACTCAGCGAAACTCTGGAACTCCCTCCCCCTTCAGCTGCGGGCAGAACCCTACCTGCTATCCTTCCGCAAACTGTTAAAAACTTTACTCTTTAAAAAAACTGTTTAGCCCCATCTATCCTCCTGCACGCGTTTTGTCTATAGCGCTAGGACGCCCCAGGGTATCTACCGCGTTTTACAAATTGTCTTTTCATTTCATTTTCATTTCATTTCATTTCATTTCACATCAGTGTGGAGAACCTCAGCAAAGGTTGTGCCAGTTGTGACCATGATTGTGGTCTAAGAGTCTGCTAGTCTCCCATGCCGGAGGAGGGGCCATCACCCAGGAGGTCCACGAGCACTTGCCTGTAGCACCAGCTTCTTCCTGACTCAAGGCCAGTGGGCCCTGTAAGGTAAAGGAGATTGGTTGGGGGGAGTGAGGTCCAATGCGGATCCATTTGCGTGGATCCTGGAAGTGGAGTGTGACATTCTGGTCCATCACGAATATGTACTGATCGGGCTGCTAGCCCGTGTGCCAAAGTCAATGCCCTCGTGCCAAGTGGGGGCCACAGTGATAAAAAAGGGTTACCGCCCTTGGTGCTGCCCAGTGAGAGTCAGAGAGCTGTTGCCCAATTCAGCTCCATGACCTGAAGAGGACCATCCCCTTGTTTGTGCTGTCCTCAATCCCATATGCCAGCTGTGAACCGATGTGAGAATAAATTGCAGTCGACCTATATGTGCTGCTGCAACCCTACATGCATGTCAGGAGAAAGGGGCCATGAAGGAGGAAGGATGCTGTTGCCCTGAACCCACGTGCAGTTCAGTAGACAATGCGGGCTGTGACCAGCGGACAGTGGGAGCAACAAGTTCAATTTTCCCCATCCCGGAGCATTAGAGATCTGCCGCCAGATCCCAAGAGAGACTTACCACATTAGAGAAGCACCGAGAACGGAGGCCACTGTGACCGTAGCTTCCCACTATCTGGACAGAGCCAGGCTGCTGAGAGGCACCTAGGGACTCTGAACTGCCACTCACTCCCCAAGAGCAGGTAAGCTTGACTGATGGGCCACCGGGGCCTGGGAACTTGCTCTGAATTGATGCGCTCTAGCACGAAGACTCAGGGATCTTGCTGAAAAGCCCATCATAGAACTTCTGACACTTGAATGCCTTAGCAGGGCCTACCTTGGATGGTGCCACATGTAAATGGGGAATAACCATCAGGCATAAACAGGGAAGTAGGACTGTAAAGCTGACCCGTGTAAAGCTAGTGGGCTTGCCTTAAGAAGGCTGCATATGTTGTTTGTAGTGTGTTGTATTGTACTTTGTGTTATATAAATACTCCTTTTTATATAAATGCAAGTATTTGACTGGGCAATAATTTAATCGGGTTGCAGGATGTATTTTGAGTTGTGAGTCTGTGCACGCCTTACACCTACCTCCTCCCTAAGAAGCCTTAGACAACTCGACCTGCACTACTACTGAGAGTCAAGTGCTGAAGGGGTAATTGGTGCAGTTGCTCAGAGCCCATAGTAGGTTAGGCCCTGGGAAGCCAGGAACAAAAGTACTCAACCACCATGGTTGGGCCCAGTAATTCCTGCTTGCCCCGTTTCCCTCTGAAAGGGTTTTTTTTTTACATCCAACAACATACTCTCCCTGCTCTTTTATCTCACTCTTGCAGGTTATTTTTCATCCTTGCTTTTGTCTCTTTGTCACAGTCTTTAAGTCTGTCTTTTCCTCCTTATTTTGCATATGTCTTTCTTGTTCTGGGTCAAAGTCTGATGGTTATATATAAAAGGCCCAGTCCCCAAAATAGAGTGCGGGTGAGCCCCACCTGCAACTATTGGCTCAAATTAATGACAGCCTCAAGCCCTCCCTCTCTCGTCTCCTCCTTCCCCACTGGTGCCTATTTTCTTGTTCTCCTCGCAACCTCAGAGTTTTGATGCAACCTTAAAGTGGCATTTGGTGCTCTACAAATAATCATGATAACAGTCAAGTTGCTAGTCCTGCGGGTGACAAAATAAGTTTTATTGCAGATTGTTCTCTCTAACGACCCTATAAAGATCCAGGATAGAAAAATACAACAATGAAGGCCACTGGAATTATGCAGTAATGACCGACCAAGTTATGTGGCAGGGTTGACTAAATTATGTGTCAAAAAAAGGTAAATTAGTCAGCATTATGCCACAAATGAATGCACATTGATGCAAGAGGGACCCCAATTGCTGTGCAAATCGAAACGTTATCTTAAGAAAGTATACACATTCCCCAATTACTATTCACAATGTTTTTTGCCAACAAATTATGATTTTGTCTTGTACAGAAGCTCAGGTACACTACTTTATGTTCACAGTCCAAAGTGGTGTATGTTACAATAAGGGTGCATATTGTTTCTGCTCCAAGCAGTAAAATGCCTACATATGCCTACTTCTTGCAACAAGTACTGGTAAAGCCTATAGGTGTCATGCTTGTATGGTGTGCGGAATGGGCGTTAAAAGGCGCATAAATGTCAAACTTATTGGCGTTGACAATGCTTGTTTGCTCAGCAGCAATGGGAGGCTAAAGCTGGCAAAAGCATCTGAAAATGGATCTTGCAGAAAAGAAAGTAATGTTTTTGTTCTTTAGCATTGATTTTTCAAATTTTTTATTAAGGACTCATTCCCCAGCCCTTCCGAGTCACTCATCGACTGATTTCAGATGTGAAATAAAACCGTTTGCTTGCCAAAGGAAGCAAAAGGACACAGGCAACCTGTAAATAGAAAATTGTTGAAACTAAAATACTTTGTAGGATGATCCAAGATGTGATTGGCAATGTCTTGTCGTGTGGTTTGTGGACTCATGGTCTGCTATGCTCAGTTAGCTTAGGCCTAGCTACCATGAGGCCTTTTTGCGCACGTTCCTTTGTGCCGTTGTTTTTCAAGTCTCTGCTTCTGCCCGGCTATTTTAGCACTGTCTGCATTTCTATCTTTTCTCCTGTTCCCTTTTGGGCTACGTCTGCACACCATGTACAAGGTCGAAAAACAACGTCCCTTGTTCCTGCTGATTTGGCCAGTCCCTCGCACTTAGACATAACACTCTATTTACAGCTGCCTTGGAGAAATTCGTGTGCTTTTAATATTGTGTTTTTCACTGTTGGAATCACTTGGAGAACAACCTTTCCAGAGAGAAGAGCTGTTTGTATCTGATGATGTAAACTTTGCATCTAGATATTGAGGTATGGGGGTTCGCTAGTCAAAGCCCAGAGGTCTTCTATTTTTATAATAAACTAGCTATTAGCACGGGGAGGGTGGTGAGGTCATTTAGCCTTATATCCACAGCTTTATGAAATGCTTTCCCCGTTTGTATTCTATGGAGTTGTAACTATGCTGCTTATTTTATCATTATGCATTATGCTGATAGTACTGGCACGTGTACTGTATCTTAGAGCACGTTAGTTGAAATAAACATTTTAAACTATACAGTGTCTCTTCTTACGCGCGTTGTGGACAGGTATGAGTGAGTTATGAAAGGGTGTTCTTGCTACTGCGAGTCCTGAGAGAGAGATACCGTGTTCTGGGTTGTCTAATCATTGGTAGCATTGTTGCCAATGAGACGCTACAGCTAGTCGGGTTGGGGTTTTAGGTGCTAAGGTTTATGGTTGGCTCACCACTATATTCCGAGGTCCTATTATCCTGTGCATAGCTCTGTGTATGTGCAGAATCCCTACAACATGGCGCAACCAACGAGTGGGGCCGCTTATCTGCGAGACGCTTGAGTAATATTTGTGCTTGTCACCAAACTCCCTTCACAGGCGCTTCCGGAAGCGTGTGTGTCGGTGATACCTCCTATATTGACGTTTTTATAGGTACTTTCAAGCTTGAAGTTGTTAAAAGGTTTCTTAAACACTACCCGCTATTGTGCTGCCACACATTAGAACTTTTAGCCTGAAATGGCTACGCAAATTGCGGCACATAGCCGCGCAGCGCTCCGGGCTCACTTAACAGTGTATGGAGTGCCTGACGAGGGTGTCGACTTGATCTTTGTGGTACAAGCAGATCCAGCTTACCACTTTGAGGTGTTTTACTCTTGGGTCACCTTTCCGGCGGTGGATGGTACTGATAATTTGTTCCATGAATATGAAGCCACCGTTGTTCCTAATCACTATAGACCGTATATGAATCTTGAAGTACCGCTCACGGCTTGGCAACACCGTGTTTGGTTTGATGTCGCCCTCCCCCAACCGGTTACCGCGGTTCGTTTAGGCCCATTATCAATTGATGGGGCCACTTGGCCAGTCTTGGCCGGGTATACACCACATCCGCGTTATATGATGGTGACAGTCGCTGAACTGCGTCATATGCATTCGTCTTTGATACGAGTACATAGAGCTTTAGTACAATATGTTACAGGCAACACCCAGGGAGCCCCGCCTGGAGTTGCGGCCCATCCAGCTGGTGCAGGCGGTGTAACCATAAGTCCTGTCATGGTGAATTCGGTGATGGGCAAGCGCCCACAAAATAAGGATGATTTTCCTTATTGGCTTGCAGAAAAATTTGACCAGCTGGAAGCAGTTTTTCCAAATACATCTCCCGTGGAAAAACATAGGATTTTGACGATTAGTTTGCCAAAAGACTTAGTACCCGAGTTGGCAGAATGCAACAACTGGGGTAGGGTAATCGCAGCAGTATATTCGAAGTGTTTCGGCAATCCTTCCATGACAGTTCTCCCCTCTGTGATTAAACGAGTACAGGATGAACATGGCCCTGAAGCGGCTGTGGAATTAGGGATGAGACTGGTGGGAGTGTTCGACGTAGTAGCTGAGTTGATCCTTGCGAATGTCAAGGGCGATGCAGTGAACTTTCAAGTAGCTAATGCTTTGGCTTTGGTCCCAGAATTGGACAAGCCTCGCGAATTACCGAAAATTATTGCTCAGGCTTACAAAACCATTGGTCGCAATAGCCTGGGAGTTAAGCCTTTTGCTAAAACGCAAACACAATCGCAACAACAACCAAAAACTCAGTCTGAGAAAGATGAGAAACCAGTTTTTACTAAAAAGAGCTGGAGGTTGAAAAAACAGGGTAAGCAACAGAAGAAGCCGGGGTCGCAAGGTGCATCCCCGGTTTCCGTCTCTTCTGAACGCACTTATGATTTGCGTGATAGGGCGAGAATTAAATCTCCAGAGAGATTTCAAGTCCCTGATTCACGTTCTCCTCGTTCTTCACAGGCACCAACATCTTTGCAGGCTGGTGGAGGAGATCGCCAGGATAGAGGAAGGGGTCGAGAGGATCCACAGGGACGAGACCAACCTCGACAGCAAGTCAGAGGAAACCAGACGATTTTCAACGTTCTCGCCCACAATTTCAGAAGAAAAAAGTTGCCGCTGTAACAGCGAGATATGCCACAGACGGTGAGAACGAGACTCCTGGATTGGACGTGGGCAGTGACCCTCCTAGACAGCGCCGCGGAAGTTACCATAGTGCGGGAGGCGCTACGTCCTCATGTGGAGGCGACAGCAACTGAAACATTCATTACTGTCGAGATTGCTGACACCAGAGTGGCTCCCCCTGACAGACTATATAATATTGTAATTCAAATTGAAGGTGATATACAGCGTGTTATAAAAGGGATTTTTTGGGAAAATCTGACCTCTTCGTATGACATTTTGTTAGCGGTGGCGGATTGGCCGCCCCCATTCGTACTTGCTGCGCGTAATGGGGAGGAGGTAATCCTTCCGAGCTTTTCTCGACACGTCCCAAAAGACAAAGCAGAGGCTCTTGCAGCTGAATGGGCTGTGTCCCTGGCTCCAGCGTTATACCGCAACCATGTGGGCTGGGATGAAGAATCACCACCCCATGAAATACCTCTGCGGTCCCTACCACAGCCACAACCCCAATATCCCATCAAACGGGAAGCTAAAGGTCCCGTTTCCGAAATTCTGACCCAGTTGGAATATCAGGGAGTGATTGAAACATGCGAGTCACCGATGAATAATCCCCTTTTCGCGGTTTCTAAACCCGATGGATCGTACCGCTTAGTTTTGGATTACCGGCATTTGAACTCTCATTGTCGGACCTTTGCGGTGCAAAACACACATAGTTCTGCGCTAGTAGACAGTCTTGTTCGTAAAAAATATAAAACTACACTTGACCTATCCAATGGATTCTACACGCACAACTTGGCCCCGGAGAGTAGCCAATGGAGCGCTTTTACCTCCGGTGGTAAATTATTCAAATTCAGGCGTTTACCTATGGGCTACAAGAACAGTCCGGGCGTATTCGCTGCTCGTGTTGTGTCTTTGTTAGATGGCATAGACCCAGATGCATGTTCGTACGTCGATGATATCTATCTGACAGACGGCAAATTATTCCCGCATCTTTCCCGAGTGGACCGCATTATTCTAGAATTTGCGGTTCTAGGTTACAAATTTAATTTTGCCAAATCTCACATTGCTGAATTTACCGTTTTGTTTTTGGGTTATGAGCTCAACAATGAAGGTAAGGGCTTAGCCCCCCATTTTCTGGAGAAATGTGCACTTTTGTGCCCTTCAACCACTCTGAAGAAACTTCAGTCTTTACTGGGTTTTCTAAACTTCGGGCGTACTTACATTCCCGAATATGCCCAGCGTATCAAGCCCCTTTATGCCTTGATACAACCTAACTTTTCGAAGTCATGCTGGCTTCCGGAGCATTCCTCCATTCTGCAGTCTTTGCAGACAGACTTACTTGAGTCTAAATACTTGTTGACTCGTGATAACCACACCAACCTGGTGATTAGAATAATTCCCGGGGCAGTGGGTTTCACGTATTTAACCTTTAACGAAGGTGACACAGTACCCATCGCATACAAGTCACATCTTTACACTTCCGCAGAAATGCGTTTTCATCTGTGGAGAAAGTTTTAACTGCAGTGCAAATGGCGATTCTAAAGGAACGCGCACTGGCACAGGGAAAGCGCATTTTGGTGGTAACACCCTATCCTGCCCTAGAGGCAGTGACGAAAGCAAGTGTTCCAAACTCTAAAGCTTTGCACCCCCGTTGGATACAATGGGCAACATCTTTGACGTCTCCGGATGTCACTTTTATCTTTGATTCATCTCTTCAGACTCAGGAGTTTTTGCAGTATGAATTCGTTCATCCTCCTCCTCTGTCTTTGCTACTGCTTGAGGAATACGAATGTATTATCTATACCGGTGGTTCAGCACAGCCTGCCACGGGCTCCAAGCATGCTTATTCAGCAGCATGTGCTATTGTTGCAGGTTCCTTTGTGAACGGAAAATTTAAATCTACTGTAGTGCATACTCAAGCACTGGGAGACAGTACTGCACAATTGGCCGAGCTGCGTGCATTGGTGCTAGCACTCGAGTTCGCTAATCCGGATGTGACCACTCTTATTGTATGCGATTCCTACTACTGTGTTCAGTCATATAATGACAATCTCTTCTTTTGGTCACAAAATGACTATAGAGACGCAAAAGGCAGCACAATTAAGCATAAAATGCTTTGGGTTCGAGTGGCAGATTTACAACAACGTCTGCCTCTCACACAGGTGGTACACACTCTTGGCCACCAGCGTGTGGGCGCACACGCTGTCGGTAACGGCTTGGCAGATGAAGCTGCCAAGTCAGCAGTAGCCACGTGCTCAGTCGCAGCAGTTACCAGATCCATGTCTAAAATCGATTCCGATATTCTAGCAGCTATTGCTGCAACAAAGGAAGGTGCTAATTACCCACGGGGATTCCCTTCCAAATACTGTTATCAATTAGGTCCCGAACAGGCTCCTTATGTAAGAATTCCAGAAGTTGGTGATCGGCTGATTCCCAACGCGGACCGCAGACTTTCCTTGATTACTGCAGCACACGAAGGCATGGCTTCGGCTCATGCTGGGGTGTCTGCGACAGTTTCCATCTTGCAGCAGCGTTACTGGTGGCGTGGTTTATACAAACAAACCCGTACTTATGTGCTTTCTTGTGACGTTTGTCAGCAGATTAAGCCTTCCACGGTTACACGGCCACCACAGACCCCGCTCTGCATTTCAAACAGACCTTTTGGGTGTGTTTACCTGGATCACTGCGGTCCCTTTTCTTCAGACACTGCATATAAATATATCTTAGTTGCAGTGGACTCGTGCACACGTTTCATCTGGGTTTGGCCACAATGGAGTGCTGACGCTCGAAATGTCATAAGGGATTTGCGTGTCTTTGTGGGAATTTTCGCCTGTGGCACCTTCCATTCTGACCAAGGTCCAGCATTTGCCTCTAAGGCTTACAAGGACGCAATGGGTTCACTGGGGGTGCGGGTAAAATTTTCGTCACCGTTTCGGCCTGAGGGCAATTCGATTGTTGAATGAATGAACCGTGACTTAAAGCAATCCTTGACAGCTAGAGTCTTAGGTACTGGCAGGAACTGGCTGGCCCATTTGTATACCGTACAACGTGCACTTAATAATCTCCCGAGAAGACCTCTGGGTGGGCGGACCCCATACGAAATGCTCTTTAGCATAAAAATGTTTGTGCCTGACCTTGATGGTCTAGACATGGCGGCGCAATCCGCCATCTTTGATGTAGATAACCATTCTACTATGTTACAGGACTTACAAGAAGCCCGAGACAAACTTGCGATTGCACATTTACCTTCAGCCACAGACGCTGCATTGCAGATTCCGGTTGCCGGCTGGCTTCCGAAGATTGGAGATCTGGTTCGAGAGAAGGTGGAGAACAAAAAAGAATTCGGCCCCTCTTATCGTGCAGCGGTTCCAGTCCTTGGCTTGAAGGGAACTCGTACAGTCATCTTACCACCGCTTCCTGGTCGCAAGGAGAACAGATCCATCTCGGTGGAAAATGTCAAGCTACAACATCTGGCCGATCCCGAATAGTGTTACACCAGCGTTCTCTTGTCCTGTCATTTACCGGACGAATGTTCGTGGCCTCCTGCACGAACGGTCACTGATGTTGCTATCGAGATGGTAGATTTGCCTGATAATCTGCACGACTACCCGGATTCCCCCTGCAACGAGGAGCCCGAGTATACCTACCCCACAACCGAGTCCGTGGCTCATCTACCAACAACGCCACTGAGCCCAACACGTTATTCCTTTGACTCGGATTCCACTTCATCACTAGTCCCATCCAAATTCAGTATTTTTGTATCCTGGTTCAGAGACAATTTTTGATCCCCCATGGACATACATTTGGTTGGTACTTTTCCTAATTTTTTTGTTCATGTCTATTGGCTTTGTCACCGTGTTTTTTCTGCTCATCAATGGACACTATTTGCCAGAACGCTCTGCGGTGAACTCTGTCGCTGGAACTTTGGCTCCACATTCTTCATCTCACATCATGAAGCAAGACCACACATTTGTGAACATTTCAGCTTTTCCAGTTGCTGATGGCATCGTTTGGGATGCGGTAAATTTCCAAATTCATGGTCCGACCGAAATTATTAATGTACCAAATGTCCTTCGTGTTTCAATGGATGATGTTGTAAAAAGTAATATTCATTCTGATGATTGGGATGTACATGCAGTTGAAGCATTATTTACTGATTTGAAATATTATGCTGCTTTTCATGCTGAAGATCTGTACATGAATTCTGCTGATTTGTATTGTTACCAGCATTGGGGCAACCATTTTCTCCATAAACCCAGTACCCTTCGGGGTCTTTTTAATTACACCCAGTGGGAACATTGTCCGACCCCTTCGCCAGGTAGCTCTCAAACTCTTAGAAATAAGTTTACTTATTTTACGGATTTTAACAGATCGAACCCTGGGTCCTATTTCTTTAAATTAAACACTTCCTCTACACAGAAAATAATGTTGACCCATACAAAATTGCTATATTCAGGCTCCTTTTTAAGCGCCTTGGCTGTCGGTGGGTATGAACACTGGCGTGACACCATAGATTTAAAATCTATTTGGGGCACAAAAGCATGGCAGGTGCAGGGCACAGAAGCTTTGCACTGTGCTTGCCTCATCCCAGCCCAAATTCTATTTTTAAATCAGACCGTCTATCAAACGACATGTTGGGGCTTGGCTACGTCCAAACAATTGAATGCCCCATCCTTTCCTGTCTTGTCCTCCACTCCCAACAAAAGCTTATACTTTAATATGTCCCTTACCGAATTGCAGGTTTTGTTTCTGAACAATTCGTTTAATGTCTCTACGTTGGTTCAGTCACCCTGGTTGGCTTGGCCCATTGCATCTAATGCCTGCCAATTGCGTTTTCATGACTCAGTTCCTGGTTACAAACAGTATAGGCCTGATCCACGGTTTTCTGACTCTCATACTGTGACAACATATTCTGTTGGTAAATTATGTAAACAGTGGTTGCAGCACTCTTCCCTAGATTCTGTTAAACAACATTTATCGCTCCTATCAGGCAACATTGATCTGTCCGATTTTGTTCTGGGGCCTCGTGGTCCTCGACCTAAGAGATTCATTTATAAAACTTATAATGAACTCTGGAAGCTTTCGCAAATTGAAGCTGCTTCCTGTCTGCGGGAAATCGATCAAGCAAATTTGGAAAAGGTGCTTGCTGTTGTTGACAATAGTATTAATACCCTGTCTTCCCGCATTTACACATTAGAGAATATTATTTCCTCTGTTGTTGATATTGTACAAGATGATGTTTCTGTGTTGTATCATGGTCAAAATCAATTGCGTTCAGTAATGCAGTTTGCATGGACTATGCAAACACTTAAAATGGGGAAAGTTCCTTGGCAATTTTTGAACACCACTGCCTTATTTTCACCTTTTAATTTGACTGAGAAACAGCGGTTCATGTCCATGAAAGATGCAGCATACACTCTGTTACATATTGAAAAGATAGAGCGCTTACCATTCTCTATTGCTGAATTGGATTCTGCTGTGTGGCTAGTACACGGGGTAATCGCTTTGCCTTTTTCATTGTTTGAATTTAGTTCGTGCATGAAGCATTATCCTGTTGGCCGTTTCCAGCCTTTGGGCAGTGCCTTCCTGCATTAGCTTTGGTCCCTGCCTTTCATGTTTAAATGCCTTAGAGACGGGAGGGAGGTTTTTCTCACGGGGGAGTCATGCGATTCAACTGTGGGTCATTCCCTTGTTTGCAAACACATTCAATTGCACGGGGCTTGTAATGTTTCAGCTCCGAATCTTGCTTGTGTGTTAAAGGGCATTCCTGCTCCTGCTATTTCTCCTACTTTCACTGTGCTTGCAAATGGTAGCTATCTGCTTTTGAATAACCAGGACTGCTGTGGCATGCTGTCCGGCATACCCTATATTGTTACAGTTTCCCACAGGGTTGTCTGCTGCAAAAATGTGCTTTTTCCTCCCCCGCACGACCTCATAGATAGTTCCGTTTGGCCTTCCATTCCTACTCTGAGGGCGGATTTCAATAAATTGAGCAGAATAAAGGCACTATTATTGAATCAGGAGGTTATGCTCACGTCCGCCCGGGAGACATTCATTCTCCAGGTGGCGAGTACCCACAGTGAAATACAGGCCCTGTTGAACACAAACCTCCCCCAACATTTTGGCGAACTGATTCACCGTGTTTTCAATGCTTCACGAACTGAAGGTCTTGTGCACTTTTTTAAAGTTGTGGGCTCTGGCCTTGTTACCTCCTTTCAAACTTTTTTTGGTGTAATACCGGTTTTTATTCATTCCATTTTTTTCCAGCGTCTTTGGAGGCTTTCAGTTGATCCTCGCCCTAGCGGCTGGTGTTTTGCTTTTGGTCTGTGTGCTACGCAATGGATGCACTTCCTGGGGTCCTGCTCGACCACAGTCGGCTCCTGATGCTCTGTGAACGCATCCTCTCTGCCTTTGGCGTTCTGCCGTTGGACACCCTTGGTGTGTCATATAGACTTTCTTTTCGCTTTGCGTATTTCACTTGCGTGCAACCTGTGATGTCTTGCATCCGATGTCCTTTCTCCTGGTCCTTGGATTACTGCCTTTCCAATACGTCTCTGTCTCGCCCGGATTTTGTCCAGTTGGTGGATCCCTTAGAGGCCCATGAACGGGACTGTTCCGGACCTGGCTACATGGTGCGTGCGGCTACACTTGGGATTTTGGCACAATGGGATGTCTGGGCGGCCGCTCAGGATCTCCTACAACAAAGTTATATTGAGTATCATGCAAGTTGTCCCGCAATGCTGTTCACTGCTCCCTCTTGCGAGGAACATGAATGCAGTTTTGATTTATTGTACTGGATGGCCTCTCTTTTTTCCGATGATTCCAATGATGTCCTATTGGAAGGCGTGGCATTTTTCTGCACCTACACCTTTTTGGATTAGGGGGCCTCCGTTTTCAGCGTTCCTGCCGCCCTGGGCGTTTTTATCTCTTTTGTTCTCACGTCCATGACCATTCTGCTCCATCTATTTGAACTCCATCTTCGTCATGTGACTTTAACCGTTGGACTGACCAGGGGAGGGTGTTGTGTGGTTTGTGGACTCATGGTCTGCTTTGCTCAGTTAGCTTAGGCCTAGCTACCATGAGGCCTTTTTGCGCACGTTCCTTTGTGCCGTTGTTTTTCAAGTCTCTGCTTCTGCCCGGCTATTTTAGCACTGTCTGCGTTTCTATCTTTTCTCCTGTTCCCTTTTGGGCTACGTCTGCACACCATGTACAAGGTCGAAAAACAACGTCCCTTGTTCCTGCTGATTTGGCCAATCCCTCGCACTTAGACATAACACTCTATTTACAGCTGCCTTGGAGAAATTCGTGTGCTTTTAATATTGTGTTTTTCACTGTTGGAATCACTTGGAGAACAACCTTTCCAGAGAGAAGAGCTGTTTGTATCTGATGATGTAAACTTTGCATCTAGATATTGAGGTATGGGGGTTCGCTAGTCAAAGCCCAGAGGTCTTCTATTTTTATAATAAACTAGCTATTAGCACGGGGAGGGTGGTGAGGTCATTTAGCCTTATATCCACAGCTTTATGAAATGCTTTCCCCGTTTGTATTCTATGGAGTTGTAACTATGCTGCTTATTTTATCATTATGCATTATGCTGATAGTACTGGCACGTGTACTGTATCTTAGAGCACGTTAGTTGAAATAAACATTTTAAACTATACAGTGTCTCTTCTTACGCGCGTTGTGGACAGGTATGAGTGAGTTATGAAAGGGTGTTCTTGCTACTGCGAGTCCTGAGAGAGAGATACCGTGTTCTGGGTTGTCTAATCATTGGTAGCATTGTTGCCAATGAGACGCTACAGCTAGTCGGGTTGGGGTTTTAGGTGCTAAGGTTTATGGTTGGCTCACCACTATATTCCGAGGTCCTATTATCCTGTGCATAGCTCTGTGTATGTGCAGAATCCCTACAACAGTCTCAAGCCAATGGCTGATGCTTCTGGAGCTAGAGAAGCCTATAGCTGAAGAAGGCTGCCTCAAATCCCCTTAATGTAGGTACAGAATACAATATGTCCAACATGAATGGCGGAAGTGCGTATTTCATGTATGTTTTAGAACTTCTTTAGTTCTGATTCAATATGTGTCCACGCTATGGGCAATCATTGAGGAAACTCTATTAAGAAAGAGCCAATGAGAACAAAATTATACATTTCATATGTATATCTAAGTGTCTTGTTGGGAGGCACTTTAAGATTCAGGACATCAGACATTAAAGAAAGAAGTAAAATCATTGGAGTTTTTTTGGACTCCGAGTGCCATCTTTAAATATCTGTTACTCTGAGAACAGAGGCAAGGAAGGAATCAATATTTCCACACTATTTAAATACATTTAACTATGTAAGGATATACATATGCGGCCAGGCAAAAAGACACGAGGGGATGGGCGACGGCAGAGGCGAGACGGACGAGGGAGGTGCGCACAGATGACAAGGCGGAGGACGGCTTACAGTGGTGGAAGGACACGCTGAGTACACTTGTGGAGCCCGAGGGGGAGGCGGGTGGGGCGGGCTAGCGGCTTAGACTAGAGGAAGAGGCGGATAAGAGGAGCCTGGGCTCTGTAGGAGAGCAGAGGCCGGCGGGAAGCTGCAGTCCTGCTCACTGTGCACCAGAAGATGGAGCGGAGCGGAAGCATGCTGTCTGGTACGGCACCAAGTGTGTGTCATGGGGTTGAACGGGGAGGGAAGGGTGGGAAGGGTGGGGCTGTTTTGGGGGTTGTTACAACTGAGGTTTCATGTCATTTGTAGCCTGAGCTTCAGTCAACACTAAAAACTCGAGACATATTTTTAAAAAAAAGAAAAAACTATGTAAGGATTTTTTCCACGATGCAGTCAAAACCGCATCCCCAGTTCATCAACTGGGGACATTAATACTGTCTGGACAATAGTTTCATCTCAATAGTACCAGCAGAAATTGAAAACTGGCTACTTAAGTTGTGTAGTGTCTGCCAATGCACTGAGGCACCAGCGCAGCATTTCTTTAGTAGCTTTTTACCCTTTTGACAAAAGAAACACCGTTTTTTCGAATATGTGCAATATAGGCATTAGATGGTGGTATATGTGGCAAGTGCAGTAATTCTGTAATCACACAGAACATGCCAGAGCTGCACAACCACATAATTTCTGTGGTCCTCACATTATGCCCTGCAGCGTGGGTGCATTAGTCATGCTTACCCTCCCATGTGACTGACACTTTCCATTTCTCTCTCAGCTTTTCCTCTTTCGGCTTCACACCATCCAGAGGGCTAACTTCACACAGTGTGTGACGCATGGGAGCTTCAAGGAGCGATGGCAGGCGACCACCTACAACATGTTCACCTTCTTCAGCCTCTTCGTCATGCCGCTCTCGGTGATGCTCGTGTGCTACGTCCGGATCCTGTGGGAGATCAGCAAGCAGATGAAAGACAAGACGGGTGAGATGCAGGGGACTTCTGTGCCACTGGGACACGCTCCCTGGACTGCTAGGGGCATTTTCTGTCTCAGGGCGAATTCCAGTGCCTATATATGAAGATTTGCATGGCATGTGTACGGCCCAGAGGCAACAAAGTCCTTTTCATAGAAACATTGTATTATAGGCATACAGTGCACACACAAAATCATAAAACATGAACAGATAAAAATAAGGAGAGGCGGACATATCAAAAGGAAAATACACGAGATATTAATGACAAGGATCACGTACAATAAACAATGACCTTATATAGATCCAGAAAATTAGTGAAAAAATAAGTAACAGAAGTCAGGAGGAGCGACGCGGGTGAGATATTTACATAGTGCTAGAGCTATAAATTGCAATGTCTATCCTTATCCTAAAGGGGTGGGAAGATGGAAGTATAGAGGTAGAGGTGAAAAAGGAAACGTTAAGTTGTTGACGTGCGTAGAAATCAGTTGAACAAGAGGGGATTCATTTACATTTGAAAGCAGTAAAGGAGGGATTGATGGATGTTGCTCAGGGATGCAGTTCCAGATCTTAGGCCTAGAGGCAGAGAAGGTTGAATCATACTGTGATGCTTAGGCATAATGGGAGCATTTTTTTTCCAAAACGCTACTTACTTCTCTAAGGACTATTGTTTGCATGGTTACAGGTTATGGTGTCGGCCGCGGCGCAACAGTCAGAGTCTGCCAGCTCATGCCAACTGATCCATAGTGTTTACCCACACCAGGTAAAATGTAAGGGTGCCCTTTCTTATATCACAAGACACACAAGTGATGGACGGAATGCAGAACAAATCATAACATTCACCCCCAGTCAAGAGATCTGGGTTAAAGCCATCATTCTTTTGCTCACCATGCCACCCCAGTTTAGACCTGGCCATATGCAAATCAGTCTCGACCCTGTGACTCATGGGAACAGTCCAGCCCGAACCACCAAGCCAGGTCCTCTCTGGACTGGAAACAAGCATCATAGGACCGATTTCGGGGTTTCACCCCTCATCAGCCAGGATAGCTTGCATCCAGTGGCACAGTGAGCCCGGGACCCACGTCTGGGCATACCCAGCGCACTTAGGGCGAGAAAGCAAAAGACACACAATTAATGGACGAAATGCAGAACAAATCATAACATTCACCCCCAGTCAAGAGATATGGGTTAAAGCCATCATTCTTTTGCTCACCATGCCACCCCGGTTTAGACCTGGCCATATGCAAATCAGTCAAGACCCTGTGCCTCATGGGAACCCGAAACCAGTCCTAGGATGCTTGTTCCCAGTCCAGGGAGGACCTGGCAGTTCGGGCTGGACTGTTCCCATGAGGCACAGGGTCAAGACTGATTTGCATATGGCTGGGTTTAAACTGGAATGGCATGGTGAGCAAAAAAACGATGGATTTAGGCCCAGATCTCTGTACTGGGGTGAATGTATGACATTGTTCTGCATTCTGTCCATCAATTGTTCTTACTGCATTTGTCACCCCGAGTGGGATGGGTATGCCCAGACGTGGGTCCCATGCTCGCCATGCCAATTGGAGTCAAGCTATCCTGGCTGATGAGGGGTGAAACCCCGAAACCGGTCCTAGGATGCTTGTTCCCAGTCCAGCGAGGACCTGGCCTGGCAATTCGGGCTGGACTGTTCCTATGAGGCACAGGGTCAACACTGATTTGCACATGGCTGGCTTCAAACTGGAATGGCATGGTGAGCATGTTGAAATGTAAATGTTATGCACTCGTTTTGCTTACATATTGCACTGTGTAAAGTTAGCATTCGCGGCACCATTTTAAGTTGGGCCGCCATTTTGAGCTATGATCGAAACTAACTTCTGTCTCACTCTGGCCGCCTCAGCAGAAAGCAGCTGACATGTTCATTTGTTTTTCATTTCTCCAAGGTTGAGCTACGCTGTACTAATGAATAGACTGTTTTATTACATACCCTTTTCACTAGATAGGCCTGCTCCACCCTTAGAGCGGCGGGCAGGGGCAGAGTAACCTTGACGCTGAGATAGCATGTACCCGGTCCCGGGATGGTAGCACATCTTTCTGTAGCTCTTTTGTTCACTAGCTACCAAGTGGAAATTTCCAGTCTGGGCGTGTCTTTAGTGGTTCTGAAGATGTACAATAGGTGTTACCATGTTGGCAGAAGTCAGTCCCTCTGCAGCAATCTAAGGAGGCTGGTCAGACCGGACTCCACTCGAGTGTATCTCTAATAAATACCTCTGGTTTGTATTCTCTACTGTCTGACCGACTATTCATTTGTATGGAAGGCTGAGAGGTGGTCGCGAGTGACCCAGGTGACCATAATTGGGTCACTTCCTTCATTTGGCACCCAAACAGGGATTCCATCGGGTGGCCCATCTTTGCCTGCAGAAGGGTCGGATCCCTGCATGAGAGAGTCTTGTACTCGCAGCTGCCCCATCTGTCTGACCGGGCAGTCCCTCGTCCAGTGGTCATCCCTACTGGGGTCCTGAACGGCGAAACCCTTGGATCTGACCGTTTGGTCCGAAAAGTCGGCAGTGGAGTATAAACTCGTTCCACCTGTGTGAACCAGGTGAGTTTGCTCTGGTTCTTTGTGAATATGGCGCCATTTTGATTTGTACTTGATGAGGTCTGAGGACTGACTTTGGTAAAGATATTTGGAAATATCTGCTCGGCATGAATAGTGAATTTGTGTTCTTTTGAAAAATGCCGTGCTTCAGTAAGGTGTTTTGTCTGGGCTGTCGTTGTTGTTCTACTGACGCTCGATTGGAAGCAAGTCAGCCGGCGCCTCCAGAAGGCACTCCAAATTTTGACATGTACGTCAAACATGGCATTGGCCCTATTATGTTTAGTACGCTATGGCACAAATATACGAGGGACAATGCCGAGTTGCAGTTGCCGTTGACGGGCACTTTTTGATGAACAGAAAATTAATTTCCTGCAGGAAAAATTGTTTGCAAGAAGGAGTAGGCAGTCAATGTTTGATTGGATCACTGACTAAATATCGACAACAAAAATATAGAATGGACAGAATATCGACACCAAAATATCGAAGATCAGAATATCGACTCCCTATCTACAAACAGGTAAGTACAAAAATATCGAAGACAAAATATAGTTGTTTAAAATATAGTTTGTAAAAAATATCGAATTTTTAAAATATGTTAAAAGTAATATTAACTTAATTAAATAATCAATATAATTAAATAAAACATACTTAAAATTAATTAAAAAATATTAAAATTAATAAATAATATATGTAATCTCTAAAAATAAATTTACATCAGCGTTGGATAGCGTAGGGGTAAAAATTACTATTCCCACTCCAGTGAGTGCAACAGTAGGGAAAGCGTTGGATAGCATAGGGGTAAAAATTACTATTCCCACTCCAGAGAGTGCAACAGTAGGGAAAGCGTTGGATAGCGTAGGGGTAAAAATTACTATTTCCACTCCAGTGAGTGCAACAGTAGTGAAAGCGTTGGATAGCATAGGGGTAAAAATTACTATTCCCACTCCAGAGAGTGCAACAGTATGGAAAGCGTTGGATAGCGTAGGGGTAAAAATTACTATTCCCACTCCAGTGAGTGCAACAGTAGGGAAAGCATTGGATAGCGTAGGGGTAAAAATTACTATTCCCACTCCAGTGAGTGCAACACTAGGGAAAGCGTTGGATAGCGTAGGGGTAAAAATTACTATTCCCACTCCAGAGAGTGCAACAGTAGGGAAAGCGTTGGATAGCGTAGGGGTAAAAATTACTATTCCCACTCCAGTGAGTGCAACAGTAGAGAAAGCGTTGGATAGCGTAGGGGTAAAAATGACTATTCCCACTCCAGTGAGTGCAACAGTAGGGAAAGTAATGATTTAATTTTTAAATAAAAATAAATTATCAATACCAATAAAAAGTAATTAAAATTAATTAACAATTACAAAATATGTAATAATTAATTAATTATAAATACCAATAAATATTATTTATTAAAAATTAATTACCTATTAATAATTAATTTAAAACCTAATTGTCAATACCAAAAATGTAATAAGTAATAAAATAATTACCAATTAATAATTAATTAACAATACATTAATTATCAATACACAAAAATAATTTCAATAATTTCAATATTTACTTAATTACAATTAAATTACTTCCCACCCTATGCCCCTATAAACCCACAACCTGCTCCTAATAATAAATTAATACAATTAACATAATTATCAATTAATCAATTAATAAAAATTAATTACCAATTAATAAAAATTAATTACCAATTAATAATTAATTAACAATAAATTATCAAAACCAATAAATAAAAATAAATATTTACTTAATTACAATTAAATTACTTCCCACCCTATGCCCCTATAAACCCACAACCCGCTCCAAATAATAAATTAATACAATTAACATAATTATCAATTAATCAATTAATAAAAATGAATTACCAATTAATAATTAATTAACAATAAATTATCAATACCAATAAATAAAAATAAATATTTACTTAATTACAATTAAATTAGTTCCCACCCTATGCCCCTATAAACCCACAACCCGCTACAGAACTAAAACGCAAAATTCAATTAAAAATAATTAATAATTCCTAATAAATCATATTTAATTTACTATAATTAAATTACTTCCCACTCTATTCCCCTATAAACCCACAACCCGCTACGGAATTAAATTTCGCAAAAATTAAATAACATAAAATTAATTACTTTAAAAAAAATAAACATACATTACAAAAATAATATACACTTTTAACACATATACTAACATACAAAACACTAAAAAAAATCGATATTATTAAAAATTCGATATATTTTAATGCCTATATTATGTACTTCGATATTTTGACAGTCGATATTACTTACCTGCATTTCGATATTATTAACCACTATATTATGTCCATTCGATATTATGTCCATTCTATATTTTCACTTCGATATTCTGTCCATTCTATATTTTTGATTCAATATTGTGTCTAGTTACCGTTTGATTCCCTCAGAACATGGCAAAAAGAGGCTAAGCAGAGTGGAGCTACAGGATTGGGCAAAAGAAAAATAAATAATCCCCCATTACCAAACAGGGTTTTGTAAAGATACCGGCACAACAACTAACATACTAACTATGTCAATACTTATCGACAAGGCAAAACAATCTAAACAAACTCTCCATTTTTGCTTTGTGGACTTCAAGGCCCCGTTTGACAATGTCAACCGAGCAATACTATGGAGGAAATTGGCACTTAGGGGGATCCCTCCATCTCTTTTGAACCTCTTGATACATCTACACTCTAATACATGGTTACAGGTTAAACTAGGCAATGGCTCCCATCTCTCGAGGCGCATACCAACAACTAAAGGCCTCAAACAGGGATGTGTGCTCGCACCAACTCTTTTTAACCTTTATACAGCAGATATGACATCAGCCCTTAGTGCCTGCAATGCGCATGCCCCTCGACTTGGTGGTAAAACCATCTCCAGTATGTCATACGCGGATGACGTTGTCCTGGCAAGCCACACTCAAGTCGGTCTACAACGGTTACTCAATAAGATGCACGAATATGCAGTTGAAAACCACCTAGAAGTAAACATTAATAAAACAAAAACCCTGACAGTCAATGGCAAACAACAGTCTCACTCCTGGTTTTTGGAAAAAAAACCAATTACAAGCACCTCTGAGTACTAATATCTAGGGGTAATCATTGACAAAGGTGGCCAATTTGTCAACCAACTTGAGCCCATCAAGAGGAAAGGGATGGTGATAGCGACAACACTAAGGCAACTTAAAACAAAACTTACTGGATCCATATCTTCCCCCTTGCTACAGGCAGCGCAAGGCAAAAATTCTACCGTCAATCACTTACGGCAGCGAAGCCCTGAGGGGTAGGGACGCAAAACTGTTGGATACCACCCTGGCGAAAGCATATAGAGTTATGCTAAGCCTCCCGTCTTACACTTCGCCTACACAGATTCGACTTGAGTTCGGCCTAAGCACACAACATCTTGTAAGGCGAGGTTCTTACATCAAGTGTTGGCACAAAATTAAGAACTTCCCCAGGAACACATTGAACCATCAGCTCTGGCAAGAATTGCGAAGCACATCCACCTCGCCGGCCAAAAAATACTTGGAGGAATCACTGGCCATTTCTAGATTAGTCGATTTATGGGAAACTCAAATTACCCACTCGCACTTTAAGCACGTGGTAAACAAGGACATCAAGAAGCTCTCTCTCGCTGAAGACAAAGCCGTCTTTGCCTGCAGGATCCACGCATGGATGACATTGAGCAGCTACAAACTACTTGGGCCACAGGCATATTTTAAACTAGGGTACTCAAGGAAGATCAAAGAGAAATTTTTAAAATATAGGTTAGGAATCCTGCCAGTCATACCGCATCTTCCACCCTGACTGAGAGAGAATTATGGGAACACATGCAGGTTATGCGGGGATGGAACTGAGGACATAGAACACCTAATATGCACTTGTACCAAATTAAAAGAGGAAAGGGTAGGCCAACTAAAAACCCATTTCAATGAATGAAGGATCCAAACCCGGAGACAGGCCGTGATTGCCTGTTTCGATCCTAAGGACCCGCAGCTAAATGGGAAGTTAGTAAAGTTCCTGTCATTAGCAGCATCTAAGCAAGGATCAGCGGTACTCTGAATAAGTGCTAAAAACTGTAACCTGTGAATAGACATTGGATTGTCTCCAGTACAATGTGAACAAGGGCCTCTCTTATACCGGAAAATGTCCAGTTTTTAGAAATGTATTTCTACTTTCTTGTAATATACAAGACTTTTACCGAAGTGCATTTTTGTAATGGTTTTAGTTAATCACAAACAATAAAAATTTTACTTACTTACGAGGGACAATGCCAAGTTGCAGTGGCCATTGACGGGCACTTTTGATGAACAGAAAATTAATTTCCTGCAGGAAAAATTGTTTGCAAGAAGGAGTAGGCAGTCAATGTTTGATTCCCTCAGAACATGGCAAAAAGAGGCTAAGCAGAGACGAATGAAAGCAGAGAAAGAGTCCCGGAACGGGAGAATGCAGACATTGACTCAGAAAGCTGTAGCGCAAGATAGAGAGAAAATAGAGAGAGGAATAGAATGTGCTGCTAGGAAATTTCGATTACAATGTGAAAAGTCTTATGTTGCTCGAGAGGAAAATGACACATTTGTTGAGGAATTGTTAGATACTAGACCGCCTCCTCCATATGCCCCGCAGAGAATATACCCTGCCATACCCCAGTCCCAGCCATCAGTTCCTTCTGTCTCTGCTGCTTCTGTTTCTTCTGCTATTGATCACGCTGTTTTGGCCACCGCGCCTCCTTCCCTTTCTTTGACTTCGCCTTCTACGGCTACGATGACTGCCAGTCTCCCAGCAAAGCCTATTGTTTCGGCATCTCTCTCTCCAGCACTTACACCTACGACGCAGCCGGCAGCGACGTTGGTGCCTTGTACTTCTGCTGTTACTTCTCCCCTGTTACTCCATCCCCCTGCATTACTGAGCAGCGGAACGCGGGGTGTGTGGACTAGGGGATGGAGACTGGGCGACAGCTAGGGAGCCACTAGGACGGATACTGATACAATCTGATGTGGGAGATGAATAGAAAAGGGTGGTAGCCAATCAGGCCGCTCAGTGGGCTCGTCACCCCATTTACAGTGTGGAGGATGTGTGCAGTGTAATGAAAGTTTATGAGCCGTTTGTGCACCGGATGCTCTTAAGAACATGTCGGCTACCTTGATTGGACAGTGGGAACAGTGTTTCAATGAAGTAGCACCCCAGATTATTTGTGATATTAGGGACCATGTATATGCTGCAGATATGGCACCTGGTGAGGTTTTCGGTAATGTCACGAAGCTGGTCGCTTATCGGAGTAGGTTGCTTGAAAAGAGTGCAAAGACAGTATCCCAGTTTCCGATGAGGGAAGTCCACCCCATATACCACCCTGAACTACCGGAGCTGCGAGATCAGCAGAATGCTGTTATTACACCGAGGGTAGAAGCCCGGTTCCAAGAACAATGGGTGTACACCCCATGGAAAAGGAGTGAGGTTTTCTCCCTTAAGACTCAGTTACCCGACCCTAGAAAAAATCCTACTGCATATTATAAAGAATTGACTGAGGCTGCTTCCTTAACAGTAATGACACTTGCGGATATTGAAATGTTCTTTGGTTTATTGGTGCCCGTTGATATTTGGAGACAGGTGGACACATAGGATCATGTCGTGGAATTGGGTGGTACTTGGGATCAGATTAAAGCATGGGACCAGTAGAGGAAGCCTGGTGAGAAGCCTAAGGCCGAAATACTGGCTTTACCTAGCCGAATTATTACTTATATGCATTCTCTTATTCCACCAAAAAGGGTAGATTGGGACAAGTTAACGGCATGTTGTCAGAAGAAAGATGAAAGTGTGTCTGATTTTTTCCCTCGGTTTGAAGGCGTGTTTTGGGATTTTAGCGGCCAGGATTTGTCGATGGAGGGAGGTGTCCGACTGTTCGTTAATAGATTTGTTACGAACTTGCTTCCTGAGATCGCGACTCGGCTGCAGGCCTCGGTGAGCACTTCGACTACCTCCTCCCCTTCTGTAATTCTGAGTATGGCACAGTATTAGGAGCACAGGGAAAATGAGGAGAAGGAGAAGTTGGAGAAAAAGCATAAGGAATTGAAGACGAAGGTGTTGTTGCAACAGGCTTCATGAGGGAATGGTAGAGGACGTGGTGGTACGACCCGACAGCTTCCTCGTACAGGTGGGAATAATACGTCTGTGGGGCCGAACCAGTGTGCGTACTGTAAGGAGGAGGGACACTGGTGCAGCGAGTGTCCTGTGCTTTTGCAGAAGGTGGCGGTCCCAAGGGGACGAGTGCCTCGTTGACGGGGTCGCAGAGACAGTGGCCGGGACAGAGTTCAGTCAGTTGGGACTTCACAGGGTCACGCTGACATGAACTACTTTGACGACCATAAGGGCAAGCAGTACTACCATGATGATTATGACATAGACGAGGTGACAGGAATGTCTCACAGCTAGAACAGCCAGGGACAGAGTGAGGGACCAGTTCAGATACCTGTAGATCAGCGCGGCCCTTACCTTCTGCAGATCTGCATGGCTCAGCTAAGGAATTTTTGGTGGATACAGGTGCAATGAACAGCTCTATTTCTCATTCACTGGTCCCCGGGGCAGCTCTGTCTGGCCATAACAATGTTTCGGTAGGATTTTCTGGTGTACCGGTTGTGAGCCCCATTTCAAAACCTCTTACACTGACTATAGGCCCTTTTACTGTAGATTCACCATTTTTGTTGACATCTAATTGCGGGGAGAATTTAATGGGCTTAGATTTGTTAAAGAAGTTGCATGCAACCATTTATTGTTCCCCGCAAGGTGTCTATATAACAATGGATCCCAATGTGGTCAGCACTAAGCAGTGTCTATCCAAAGATGCGCCCCTCCCTGCTGAATTTAAGGACGTGCCGCCTACGTTGTGGGCAACGGGTGACACAGACGTAGGACTGTTGCAGATACCTCCAGTTTCCATTAAAATTAAAGATAATGCTATCTTGCCTCGCATTCCTCAGTATAAAATACCGCAGGCAGGGGAACGAGCCTTGTTGCAAATTATACAGGACTTGATTGTGTCAGTAGTTGTTGAGGAGATGCCTGCTAATGTGTGTAATAGCCCTATTCTTCCTATTCTTAAGAGGGCACCTTTGTGTTCCTCTGATGATCATCCTGATGTTTATCGTTTTGTGATTGACTTGCGCGAAATTAATAAAATTGTGGTTCCTCAGTTCCCGGTGGTCCCTGATATTACTGCTCTTCTGACGATGATTCCTTCCTCTGCTAAATTCTTTTCTGTTGTTGATCTAAAAAATGCGTTCTTCAGTATTCCGATCCATCCAGACAGCAGGCACTTGTTCGGTTTTACACTCGCTGGCAGAAGTTTTAGATTATGTCGAGCTCCTCATGGCTATACTGAGAGCGCTAGTATATACAGTCAGGCTTTGAAAGCACAATTAGACTCTCTCACACTTCCTTCAGGTAATGTATTACTCCAATATGTAGATAACCGTCTCTTCGCTTCTGACACTGAAAAGGGTTGCAAAGATAGTACGGTTAAATTGTTGTTGCATTTGGCACACCACGGACATAAAGTGTCCCTTTCCAAATTTCAATATTGTCGACAGGAGGTCACCTACTCAGGTCACCTACTGTCGAAGGAGGGTCAGAGATTGACCCCTGAGCGCATTAGTACCATTGTTAAAATGCCTATCCCTAAAACTCAGAAGGATGTGCGCGCTTTTATTGGCATTACTTCCTATTGTCGTCATTGGATCCCTAACTATTAGTTATTAACAAAACCTCTGCTCGCACTAACCACTAAAGATGTGCATGAACCCTTGCCTTGGACGCCTGAATGTCAGCAGTCTTTTGAGCAATTAAAATGTGTGCTTAGCTCTGCGCCTGTGCTTGGTACGCCCGACTATGCAAAGCCGTTCCTGCTGTACGTACACGCGATGGCTGGCTGTGCGCTCTCTGTCTTAACACAGGCCTTTGGAGGTAAGCAACGGCCGTGTGCTTATTTTTCTGCTCTTCTTGACCCTGTCGCAAGAGCCCTCCCGAGCTGTCTAAGAGAGGTCGCGGCTGTGGCCGTCTCTATTAGGCAATCGGCTGGGCTCGAACTTGATACTGACCTCACAGTCATGGTCCCCCATGCTGTGGATACCCTTTTGAATAAGACTAAGGGGTCGATTCCGATCTCGGCCGGTAGGGCACCGAATCGGATTCGGCTTAACCGGATCCGATTCGGAGCCCTATTACCCGACCGATTCGTACGTGCGTCCGGGCGAGCGAGTACGATGCGGTCGGGCTGCTATTCGGTCGGGCTGCTAGGGTCCGATTCGGTCGGAAATCTCTCCGGGTCCGGCTCGGTCGGGGAGATTTCCGGCCTGAATCGGAATCGGCCCCTAAGACGCAGCAACTCACCAGTGCACGTCTGACCGGTTATGAGCTAACTCTTTTTGCACCACATGTCACGATTAAAAGATGTGCCACTTTGAACCCAGCTACCCCTCCCTTCTGAGAGTGAGGAAATTGACATACATGATTGTATTTTTCGGACTGAGGAAGAGACGAAGGGATGGGTAGACTTGACTGATGTTCCCTTATCTGACCCCCAAGGGGAACTATATGTTGATGGCTCTTGTTTCAAATTACCAGATGTGTATTACAATAGGTCCATAAATATCAATAACATAATCCAGAAACAGTGTTTATAACAGCGGAAAGAAAGAAGTACATCACTCGAGCCATGAGGATTAGACAACCTGTGCAAGTTGGACTAAAAAAAAAAGAAAAGAAAAACTAGTTCTTATATGACCTTCCATACAACCTGTCTGAGTACAATCTACATTGAGTTGAGCCATACAGTGCGTACAGCCATCTTCAGTCATCAGTTGTTGTTATGTCGACTAGCGTTAAGTATGACAACCAGATTAACCCACTCCCGTAGGGACCAGCCCATGTTCTTGCTGTGAGGCAGACTGTGATCGTGGCATTGTCGCATACTTTTTAAATATCTCGTGGGCGGGAAGCTCTCTGCAGTGTATTGGCATACAGATCGCTGTTTGTGTTTCAATACGCCAAGCTATTTAACCAGCACTTTAATGTTGGAGCAGATTTGCGTCCCCATTTGAGTGAAGTTTACCACATAGCCCAGCAGTGCAACCTCAGGGGTAGGTGCGATGTCCAACTCCACCATTTCCCCTTGTGTTTGAAAAACCGCTGCCCAAAAGTCTACAATTCTACCACAGTTCCAGGAAAGGTGTGCGAAGTCAGCATGCAGGACCCGGCATTTCAAGCAACAGTGGGGTCTGTCCGGGTCAATCCTATGTGTAGTCTCAGGGGTAATGTAGATTCGCCGAAGAAATTTGAAATGAATCAATTTGTGTTGGCTGTTCAAGGAGATTTCTTTAGTCTGCCTACAGCAAATAGCCCATTGGTCATCTAAAATAGGATGTCCCAGGTCAATCTCCCAGGTCGCCCGTATCTTGGTGTCATCGATGGGGATTATGTCCGCACATGCTCTGTACAGCCTGGAGGTGAGATGTTCTCCCCCTGCGCTTTCAATAATCGTGGTAAGTGGGGCGAACGGCTCGGGCTCCAATGGGAATCCCGGCATAATCGCCCTCAGCGCCGAACGCACACAGTTAAGTATAAATTTATCCATAAACGAGGCCTCACTAAAGTTATCCTCCTCCGAGATTAAAAAAACTTGCCCCCCAGTGAACACGTCCCCTACTTTATTTATATCGTATTTGGAGAGAGTCCGCTGGACTATCGCTTCCCCTGTGATTGGGATCCATTGGTTATTGATGATCGGTAGACCAGGAGAGTATAATACAGGGGAGCCCGTAACTCTGATCAGTTTCTTCCAGGTCCAGCTAGTGGTGGAAACAGTTTGTATGTCCTTCGGGTCACGGGGAAGCCCTGAGGTAGGACATTGTTGAGAGTGCCGGGCAGGACTAAGTCCGCTTCCGGCCGCAGATATGGGATTCTGGCGTCCGGGTGGAACCAGGAGTATGCATAGCTACATTGGGCGTCTAAATAGTATAACTGAAGGTTTGGAACACCAAACCCCCCTCTATCATAGGGTAATGTCATCACCTCCCAGCAGACCCTAGGCCTCTTACCCCCACCCCCCAGGTCAGTCTAATGAGGTGCATTCTCAATGTCAGAAAAAAACGATTCGGAAGTGGATTGGGGATATTGTTAAAAAGATATAAAAATTTGGGGAGAACTATCATCTTAATCAGACTCAGTCCGCAGATTTGGTTGAGAAGTACAATGGTACTCTCAAACTGAAACTGGCAAAGATTCAGGAAGGCACAGGGTTGCAGTGGCCAGATGCTTTACCATTAGCCCTTTTGTCCACGAGAACCACAGCGCATTCTAGAACAGGATTGTCCCCCTATGAGGTCGTGTTCGGGCGCCCGGCAAATGTCTGGGGCGTCCCTCGTCCTCTAGGTTTTCTGAAATTGAGTATCCTCTGTTAGTGGACTATCTGTATGAGTTAACTAAAAGTCTACGTTCTATTCACCAACAGATTCAAGATTCCCTACCACCAGTACCTGAGGGGCCAGGACATGATATTCAGCCCAGAGATTTCGTATTAGTTCGGAACTTTCAGAGAAGGAAGAACTTGGACCTGAGGTGGAAGGGGCTAGTCCAGGTGCTCCTTGCCACCCGCACTGCAGTCAAGGTCACTGGCCGAAAGAACTGGATTCACAGTCAACACTGCTGCAAAGTGCCTCTACCCTTACCTTATGATCAGTGGGTCCGAGATGGAATAGGGGACTCGGAGTGGGAGCAGGTCCCACGGTTCGTCCCTTTTTTGGACGCCCAACTCACGTGGACCCAAACAGAGGCAGAGAATGAGGAGGTGTTAAATGCAGCAGTGCCCCCGGAGATTAAGGCAATTCAAGAGCCCCTCTCTACTGGCCCCTCTGTGTCTGAGCCCCTTTTTACTGACCCTTCTGTGCCTGGCATAGCTAGGTACAGTTTGCGCCCCTGACCGAGGAACAATGCACCAAAGGAAAAGTCAGATTAGCAGGGATGGACTCAACAAGTCAGGCAACAGTATCTTAGGGAGAGGCGAGATTGGTGCATTGTTCGGACATTGTACAGGGTAAGCTGAGTGTGCTCCCAAGGAAGGAAGTACATTACCCTGCAACGTGGGATACGGATCCGAGCTAGGACTGAGCAGCTCCACCGCCGGTGCTCAAGAGCGCCAACATTGATGAACAAAAGGAGTCTACCAGTGAGGCTCAGAGGGACACTGGGAACATTTGCCCCCTTTTGTCATCAGTTCCATTGCATTCCTTTTTCCCTTGTTTACAATGTATCCATTTGGTCGGGCCATTACTGAGGAAGAGCAGCCCTTTGCACCTCCGCGTCCAGAGCGGGGTTAGTCCACGAAGAGTAAAATAGTTTTTGCATCAATCAATCAACCAATCAATCATGTCACTTATAAAGCGCACTACATACCCGCGAGGGTCTCAAGGCGCTGGGGGAAGAGGTGGGTGGTGCTGCTACTGATCGAAGAGCCAGGTCTTGAGGAGTCTTCTGAAGGCCAGTAGGTCTTGGGTCTGTCGGAGGTTGGTGGGGAGGGTGTTCCAGGTCTTGGCGGCGAGGTGGGAGAAGGATCTGCCGCCGGCGGTCGTTTTACGGATGCGGGGGACTGTGGCGAGGGCGAGGCTGGTCGAGCGGAGCTGGCGGGTGGGGGTGTAGAAGCTGAGTCGTCTGTTGAGGTAGGCTGGTCCGGAGTTGTGGAGTGCTTTGTGTGCGTGGGTGAGGAGCTTGAAGGTTATCCTCTTGTTGACAGGGAGCCAGTGCAGGTCTCTCAGGTGGGGTGTGATGTGGCTGCGTCGGGGGATGTCGAGGATAAGACGTGCAGAGGCGTTCTGGATGCGTTGCAGCCGTCTCAGGAGCTTAGCCGTCGTTCCTGCGTAGAGGGCGTTTCCGTAGTCCAGCCTGCTGGTGACGAGGGCCTGGGTGACTGTTTTTCTTGTTTCGGTGGGGATCCACTTGAAGATCCTGCGGAGCATTCGGAGGATGTTGAAGCAGGATGAGGAAATGGCGTTGACCTGCTTAGTCATGGAGAGGGTGGGGTCGAGGATGACCCCTAGGTTGCGTACGTGGTCGGTGGGTGGCGGGCTGTTCCCAGTGATGTTGGCCACCAGGAGTCGTCCCAGGCTGAAGGGTTGGAACCAAGGATGAGGACCTCCGTCTTGTCCGAGTTCAGCTTCAGGTGGCTGGTCCTCATCCATTCGGCGACGGCCTTCATTCCTTCGTGGAGGTGGGCTTTGGCGGTGTGAGGGTCTTTGGTGAGGGAGAGGATCAGCTGGGTGTCGTCGGCGTAGGAGATGATGTTGAGGTTGTGCTGTCGGGCGACGTGGGCGAGGGGTGCCATGTAGATGTTGAACAGCGTTGGGCTGAGGGAGGAGCCTTGGGGTACGCTGCAGATGATCTTGGTGGCCTTGGATCGGAAGGGGGCGAGGCGGACGCTTTGTGTTCTGCCGGAAAGGAAGGATGTGGTCCAGTCCAGGGCCTTCTCTTGGATCCCGGCAGACCGTGTCGAAGGCGGCTGATAGGTCCAGGAGGATGAGGGCTGCTGTTTCTCCGTTGTCTAGCAGGGTCCTGATGTCATCGGTGGCGGCGATGAGGGTGGTTTCGGTGCTGTGGTTGCTGCGGAAGCCGGACTGGGAAGGGTCCAGGATGTTGTTCTCCTCGAGGTAGCGGGTCAGTTGTTTGTTGACGATTTTCTCGGTGACCTTCGCGGGGAACGGGAGCAGAGAGATGGGTCGGAAGTTCTTGAGGTCCTTGGGGTCTGCCTTGGGTTTCTTGAGTAAGGCGGTGATCTCGGCGTGCTTCCAGCTTTCCGGGAAGGTTGCTGTCTCGAAGGAGATGTTGATTATTTTCCGGAGATGGGGCGCGATGGCTGTACTGGCTTTGTTGAAGATGTGGTGAGGGCACGGGTCTAGCGGTGAACCGGAGTGGATGGTGTTCATGATCTCGCTGGTGTCCTCGTCGTTGATGTTGGTCCAGGAGAGCAGGCGGTTGGTGGTTGTGGGGGCAGTGGTCTCGGTGGTTGACGGGGCGGTCGTGGTGTTGAAGCTGTCGTGGATGTCGGCGATTTTGCGGTGGAAGAAGGTGGCCAGTGAGTCGCACAGGTCTCGCGACGGCTGGATGTCGTTGGTGTTGGAGCTGGGGTTGGAGAGTTCCTTCACGATGTTGAAGAGCTCTTTGCTGTTATGTGCGTTGTTGTCTAGGCGGTCTTTGAGTGAGGCCCTTTTGGCGGATCTGATGAGGTGATGATGACTGCAGGTGGCGCTCTTGTGGGCGGCGTAGCTGTCCGCTGTCCGTTCGTGGAGCCAGATCTTCTCCAGTTTTCGGCATGTTCGTTTGGAGGCCTGGAGGTCTTCGGTGAACCAGGTGGCTTTCTTGCTGGTGTGGCTGTTGGGCGGATTCTTGAGCGGGGCGAGGGTGTTGGCGCAGTCGTCGATCCACTGTCTGAGGTTGCGGGCGGCGGTGTCGGGGTCGGAGGGTTCGGCGGGTGGGCTCAGGGCGAGGGTTGTGGTTAGCTGGTCTTCCGTGACTCTGCTCCAGCAGCGGCGAGGCATTTGTTCGGTGCGGTGGTGCGTGGTGGGCTTCCTGTAGGTGAAGTGGATCCAGTGGTGGTCAGTCCAGTGGGGTTCGGAGGTGTGGTTGAAGGAGACGGGTGGGCTTGCGGAAAAGATGGAGTCTAGCGTGTGGCCGGCGGCGTGGGTGGGTGTAGTCACGAGCTGTCTGAGTCCGAGGGTGGCGAGGTTGTCGATCAGGGTGGTGGAGTTGGTGTCCTTGTTGTTCTCGAGGTGGAAGTTCAGGTCCCCGAGGAGGATGTAGTCCGTGGAGGCGATGGCGTGTGTGCTGACGAAGTCAGCGATGGAATCGCTGAACTGTGGTCGGGGTCCGGGGGGTCTGTAGATGAGGGTTCCTCTAAGGGTGGTGTTGGGATCGGTGTGGATCTGGAAGTGCATGTGTTCGGCGGTGCTGAGGGTGTCGTCGGTGTTGGTTGAGACTCTGAGGGTGTTCCTGTGGACGATGGCGATGCCTCCTCCGACTCCGTTGGTGCGGTCCCTGCGGGTGATCTTGTATCCGTCCGGGATGGCAATGGCGATGTCGGGGGCTGAAGCGGGATTCAGCCAGGTCTCCGTCAGGAATGCGACGTATGGGGAGGTTGAGTCGAGAAGGTCCCAGAGTTCGATGACGTGTTTGCGGGCGGAGCGGGTGTTGAGGAGGATGCATCTGAGGTAGTTGGGTTCTTTCCTGGGCGGTGGTTTGGCGGGGCGGGTGCTGGCGAAGCTGCAGTTCCGGCAGGTGAAGGGCCCTTGGGTGCGCTTCGGGGTGGCCTGGTAGCAGGCATGATCTTTTCCGGGGTTGAGTGCGTGGAGGGTGCTGGCGTAGTATCGGCGTCTGTTGATGTGGCGGGCGCGGGGGATGCCCGGACCAGGGTGTCTGGCGCTGGGCGCGGTCACGGCGCGGACGGGCGCAGACGGGCTTGCCTTAGGCGCACTTGCCTTAGGCGCGCCTTCGGCGCGCCAGCGGCGCGCCCGCTGCGCACGTCCGCTGCGCGGCCGCCATAAATGGGGAGGTGGGAGGGAGGAGCAGGGAATGGGGCAGCGAATGGGCAGTGAGGGGGCGGGGCCGCAGGGGCGCAGCGGCGGGAAACAGGCACAGAAGGGAAAACGAGCACAATCAGGGCATCAAGGGGGCACAGAAAGGAAAAAACGAGCACAATCAGGGGCAGCAAGGGGGCACAGAAAGGAAAAAACGAGCACAATCAGGGGCAGCAAAGGGGGGCACAGAAAGGAAAAAATGAGCACAATCAGGGGCAGCAAGGGGGGCACAGAAAGGAAAAAACGAGCACAATCAGGGGCAGCAAGGGGGGCACAGAAAGGAAAAAACAAGCACAATCAGGGGCAGCAAGGGGGGCACAGAAAGGAAAAACGAGCACAATCAGGGGCAGCAAGGGGGCACAGAAAGGAAAAACGAGCACAATCAGGGGCAGCAAGGGGGCACAGAAAGGAAAATCGAGCACAATCAGGAGCAGCAAGGGGGGCACAGAAAGGAAAAACGAGCACAATCAGGGGCAGCAAGGGGGGCACAGAAAGGAAAAAGCGAGCACAATCAGGGGCAGCAAGGGGGGCACAGAAATGAAAAACGAGCACAATCAGGGGCAGCAAGGGGGGCACAGAAAGGAAAAACGAGCACAATCAGGGGCAGCAAGGGGGGCACAGAAAGGAAAAAACGAGCACAATCAGGGGCAGCAAGGGGGGCACAGAAAGGAAAAAACGAGCACAATCAGGGGCAGCAAGGGGGCACAGAAAGGAAAAACGAGCACAATCAGGGGCAGCAAGGGGGCACAGAAAGGAAAAACGAGCACAATCAGGGGCAGCAAGGGGGGCACAGAAAGGAAAAACGAGCACAATCAGGGGCAGCAAGGGGGGCACAGAAAGGAAAAACGAGCACAATCAGGGGCAGCAAGGGGGGCACAGAAGGGAAACACGAGCACAATCAGGGGCAGCAAGGGGTGCACAGAAAGGAAAAACGAGCACAATCAGGGGCAGCAAGGGGGGCACAGAAAGGAAAAACGAGCACAATCAGGGGCAGCAGCAGGGCACACAGACGGAGCTGTGTGGTGGGGGAGCGACCTACCAGTCAAGGTCAGAGGTCGCTCTCTTCACCACGCAGCGGCCGCCATAAATGGGGAGGTGGGAGGGAGGAGCAGGGAATGGGGCAGCGAATGGGCAGTGAGGGGCGGGGCCGCAGGGCGCAGCGGCGGGAAACAGGCACAGAAGGGAAAACGAGCACAATCAGGGATTCAAGGGGGCACAGAAAGGAAAAAACGAGCACAATCAGGGGCAGCAAGGGGGCACAGAAAGGAAAAAAACGAGCACAATCAGGGGCAGCAAAGGGGGGCACAGAAAGGAAAAAACGAGCACAATCAGGGGCAGCAAGGGGGGCACAGAAAGGAAAAAACGAGCACAATCAGGGGCAGCAAGGGGGGCACAGAAAGGAAAAAAACGAGCACAATCAGGGGCAGCAAGGGGGGCACAGAAAGGAAAAACGAGCACAATCAGGGGCAGCAAGGGGGCACAGAAAGGAAAAAACGAGCACAATCAGGGGCAGCAAGGGGGGCACAGAAAGGAAAAACGAGCACAATCAGGGGCAGCAAGGGGGGCACAGAAAGGAAAAAACGAGCACAATCAGGGGCAGCAAGGGGGGCACAAAAAGGAAAAAACGAGCACAATCCGGGGCAGCAAGGGGGGCACAGAAAGGAAAAACGAGCACAATCAGGGGCAGCAAGGGGGGCACAGAAAGGAAAAACGAGCACAATCAGGGGCAGCAAGGGGGGCACAGAAAGGAAAAAACGAGCACAATCAGGGGCAGCAAGGGGGGCACAGAAAGGAAAAACGAGCACAATCAGGGGCAGCAGCAGGGCACACAGACGGAGCTGTGTGGTGGGGGAGCGACCTACCAGTCAAGGTCAGGGGTCGCTCTCTTCACCACGCAGCGGCCGCCATAAATGGGGAGGTGGGAGGGAGGAGCAGGGAATGGGGCAGCGAATGGGCAGTGAGGGGGCGTGGCCGCAGGGGCGCAGCGGCGGGAAACAGGCACAGAAGGGAAAACGAGCACAATCAGGGCATCAAGGGGGCACAGAAAGGAAAAAACGAGCACAATCAGGGGCAGCAAGGGGGCACAGAAAGGAAAAAAACGAGCACAATCAGGGGCAGCAAAGGGGGCACAGAAAGGAAAAAACGAGCACAATCAGGGGCAGCAAGGGGGGCACAGTAAGGAAAACGAGCACAATCAGGGGCAGCAAGGGGGGCACAGAAAGGAAAAAACGAGCACAATCAGGGGCAGCAAGGGGGGCACAGAAAGGAAAAACGAGCACAATCAGGGGCAGCAAGGGGGGCACAGAAAGGAAAAAACGAGCACAATCAGGGGCAGCAAGGGGGCACAGAAAGGAAAAACGAGCACAATCAGGGGCAGCAAGGGGGGCACAGAAAGGAAAAACGAGCACAATCAGGGGCAGCAAGGGGGGCACAGAAAGGAAAACGAGCACAATCAGGGGCAGCAAGGGGGGCACAGAAAGGAAAAGCGAGCACAATCAGGGGCAGCAAGGGGGCACAGAAAGGAAAAACGAGCACAATCAGGGGCAGCAAGGGGGGGCACAGAAAGGAAAAACGAGCACAATCAGGGGCAGCAAGGGGGCACAGAAAGGAAAAACGAGCACAATCAGGGGCAGCAGCAGGGCACACAGACGGAGCTGTGTGGTGGGGGAGCGACCTACCAGTCAAGGTCAGGGGTCGCTCCTAAAATAGTTTTTGCATCAATAGTTGGTATTGCACTAATAATAGTATTAGGGATATCCTACTTCCTGGGTGAGAAGTATCCTGTACACTCTTTGATTGGGACAACACCTGTTCCCCCTGAACACATGTTTGTTACTCTGGCCCCTCACAAAGGAGAACATCGAAAAACTTATGCAGACAATGTATTTTTACAAATGTTGCATCAGGCCCATGATACGTCCAATGCTACTAATTGCTGGATCTGTGGATTGCTCCCCTCAGTTACACATAAGAGTGATATTTTATTATCGATGCCATTATCCTATCTTGGAAGTTGTGAAGGGTGGTTTGAACTGTTTGCTATGGTGCATTATCACTTTCAATTCTCTGCTATAAATATGACATCTGCTGACTCTTGCACTGTGGTAGAATATAAACGTTTCTGTTGTAAATAGAAAAGTTTCCATCAAGGGTTTACTCACATGGGGTTAGGAGACCAAGGGACCCCTGGTACATTTTCTCCAACAGCCTGTATGAATGTATATGAGAAGGTAAAGAACGAAACATGGCTTCGAAATGAAATGTTAGATTTCCAAGGGTTCAACGCCACTGAATATTTCCAATCTTTCCAAACCTGCAATATTACTAAGGACAGACCGATGTCAGTGTCAGTAGTCAACACAACAGCTGGTTTCTGTGTTTAGGGAATTGGGAAGGTGAAAGTGGGAGAGAGTAATTGCAATTACACATATACGCTGAGTATGATTAGTAGCCCGCCTTTGCTCCCACCATATAATGTCTATTTTGTTTGTGGATCCCAAGCTTATGTTTGGCTTCCTAGGGGGTGGTCAGGTATATATTACCTCTCTTTTCTTCTTCCCCCAGTGTATATAGCACTGTCCAATTACCATAAGGACCATTGATTGCAGCGTCGGAGTGCATACCTGCACAGAGTTAGAAGGGTTATTAACACAGAAGATATAGATCAGACAGATACCACTTTGCAACAGTTCACAGACGCCATGAAGGGTATTGTACCCTTTTGGGGCCCCATGTCCAATAGTCTTAATATTCGTCGACTCACAAGAGTTGTAGAAGGGGTTACTAATACAACAGCGGGGATTCTGACGAATATCACAGCTGAGCTCCAGGCTACGAGGCTTGTTGCTTTAGAAAACCGGATGGTGTAACACGTCATCCTCGCTGACCGGAGTGGGGCCTGTCACGTCATTGGCAGCAGCTGTTGTGTATACAACCCAGACCACGTCCCTAATGTGTATGCTGCCATTCAGAAGTTGCACAGACTCTCCTCTGACATTCACCAGGGAAATGGGACTTGGACCCTATCTGGGTGGTTTTGGGGTCTGTTCGAATCCTGGGGTTGGAAGATCCTTGCTTTCCTGACCATAGTCGCTGGCATTTTCCTCACCTGTTGCATCTGTATACAATGTCTCCTGGCCTGTTGCTCTTATTGCGCTACACTTCTCACCCCAAAGCAGAAGATGCCTGTCCATGATACGCATGCTGTGATTATGACTCAGAAAGAAATAGATAGTTTTATGCAGATAGATGAGGGTATATTTGAGGACTCATCTTCCCTTGATGCTGAATACATGGATTGCTCTGAATTCAGAGGGTCAATTGTTATGTACATGCTATGCTACAACTCATATTCCCTCAACTTCAAATAATTAGCTCATGCTAAAAGGAGGGTCTGTTGAAATGTAAATGTTATGCGCTCGTTTTGCTTACATATTGCACTGTGTAAAGTTAGCATTCGCTGCACCATTTTAAGTTGAGCCGCCATTTTGAGCTATGATCGAAACTAACTTCTGTCTCACTCTGTCCGCCTCAGCAGAAAGCAGCTGCGATGTTAATTTTTTTTCCATTTCTCCAAGGTTGAGCTACGCTGTACTAATGAATAGACTGTTTTATTATTACATACCTTTCTCACTAGAAAGGCCTGCTCCCACCCTTAGAGCGGCGGGCACAGGCAGAGTAACCTTGACGCTGAGATAGCATGTACCCGGTCCCGGGATGGTAGCACATCTTTCTGTAGCTCTTTTGTTCACTAGCTACCAAGTGGAAATTTCCAGTCTGGGCGTGTCTTTAGTGGTTCTGAAGATGTACAATAGGTGTTACCATGTTGGCAGAAGTCAGTCCCTTTGCAGCAATCTAAGGAGGCTGGTTAGACCAGACTCCACTCGAGTGTATTTCTAATAAATACCTTTGGTTTGTATTCTCTACTGTCTGACCGACTCTTCATTTGTATGGAAGGCTGAGAGGTGGTCGTGAGTGACCCGGGTGACCCTAATTGGGTCACTTCCTTCAAGCAAAAAAACGATGGATTGAGGCCCAGATGTCTGTACTGGGGTGAATGTATGACATTGTTCTGCATTCTGTCCATCAATTGTTCTTTCTTATATCACACCACACAGACTTTATGTAGAACAACATATACTCTTTCCACCATGCTCCAGAGACGTTTTAAGGCATAGACAAAGTGGACAATTGCCCAGGGCTCCCCCCTTCCAAGGGCCCTTGTGAAAGTGAAATTTTCTATATCTCTATTCTATGTCTCTCTCTTTAAACCTCTCTCTTGCTGCCTACCTTTACCCTGACTCAGTCTGTCTTGCCCATAGCCCCTACTGACCTTAAGATTAAGGGTACACTCTGCTTCCCACTTAATAAAACAGAGACCTCATTTACTTTTGGTAAAACAACAAGTATCTCTGTTTATACATGCTAAAATGCATATAGTAATTTCACAAAAGTGAAAATGAAAACTTAGTAAGCAGTGAGAGAGGTGATGATTTTGAGATCCTCCCTAACCAAGGGAGAAAACCAAGCAGATGCCTTGAAAACAAAGAGCACATCTTGCTGAACGATTCGGTGGTGGTCCCATCCTCTTAGGACCACCCCAAGCACAGTTATGGGCAAAAATACAATCCCAACCAAAGGCCCTGCAAAGCATTATGGGACGAGATTAGCAGTGGGCAGTGAATATTATAGTATCCAATATCAAAATAATTCTACAAAGAGCTGCAGTTCAACTGGTCGTTACTAGGCGTCCATCACGAGTCAAATGCAAAAGCATTGAAATTATTACATCAAGCTGCAGTTCCACTAGTCGTTACTAGATGTCCCTCACGAGTCAAATGCAAAAGCATTGAAACCCTTTCATGAAGCTGCAGTTCAGCTCTTTGTAGAATTTATAGTATTAGCTCTCAGCTCAGGGTTTCAATGCTTTTGCATTTGACTCGTGAGGACACCTAGTAACGACTAGTGGAACTGCAGCTTCATGAAAGGGTTTCAATGCTTTTGCATTTGACTCGTGAGGGACATCTAGTAACGACTAGTGGAACTGCAGCTCTTTGTAGAATTATTTTGATATTGGATACTATAATATTCACTGCCCACTGCTAATCTCATCCCATAATGCTTTGCAGAGCCTTTGGTTGGGATTGTATTTTTGCCCATAACTGTGCTTGGGGTAGTCCTAACAGGATGGGACCACCACTGAATCGTTCAGCATGATGTGCTCTTTGTGTTCAAGGCATCTGCTTGGTCCTCCCCCTAGGTTAGGGGGGATCCCAAAATCATCACCTCTCTCATTGGCTGATATTTTAATTTCAATTTCAAAGTTCACTTTTGTGAATTGGTTATATGCTTTTTTAGCATGTAAAGTTGCTTTATCAAAGCATTTGGGGGTGCAGTTTAGTAGCTGATTCCACTACGCAACTGGAGTTCATTGCCCACCCCTACTTAAGATGACACTGGTTGGCTCAAAATGCACAGTGTTCATATGAGGAATTAAGACATAACAATCAAAGCCTCAACCCTTGTCTGGGTCTTCTAATTCCTATATCAATTGTGCTGAATGATCATGATAGTGGGTTTTCTCATTAATCTTATGTGTATATGCTGGAAGGGTTGGAGAGAGAGTTGAATGGATGGAGGGCTTGGGGACTATTGGTTGCAGCCCCTCTTTCTAGTCTGGGTGCTCTGTTTTTGAAAAAAACAGGGGCATTGATGTTTGGGGGAGAGATCCTGATCTTGGTGTCAAGGACCAATGCTTGGCAATCTCAAATCACAATATGAAGGGTGTGAATGTATCTAGGAGCATGTAAGGGACACGGTATAGGATTCAAGGTGCATAACCATACCAATTTCACATAAATAATATTGATCTGCCAAAACAAGCACACATACCACCTCTTCATGACTTTTGCCATACCTATTTACAGGGCGTCTCCATAGCAGACAAGATCTTCCACGAGCTGAGTCTGATAGGCTGTGCCCTTGTCCCTAACACACCCAAAGAGATGGAAAGCAGAGACAAAGTTGTGGGGAGAGTACATTCTTTGCGGGCCGGGTGGAGGGAGCCCACAGATTTGTCTCACCTGCAATATCAGTATACCACTGTCAACAGAACACCTTGCATATGTATATGGCTGGTAGCTCAAGTCCCTTTCATCGGGATTCAGCCTCACATCCTGAAGCCCTGCCTCACCCTACGTCAGAGTAAGTGGATTTGTTGAATCTACTGACTCTCACACCAGGGAATCATCATTATCCAGTTAAAAGATGAACTTCGGGACCAAGCACCTTAAATGCCGATCCTTTTCAGATCCTTTAGGTTCAAGAACGTTTTGCCCTCACAATTAAATATGCGACCTTTGTGCTCTGTCTGTAAAGTCATGGAATGTCCAATATGCTCAGGCATACTGGTAGAAAGCCACATCATGCAGCATTTTACCTCATTTCAAGGTTTCAGCTTAAACAAACAGTGACTCTGCCTTTGACCGGTAGGTTATTACATATGTGCACTGGCCACACTGCATCACTGTCTGTCTGGAAACAGAGTCACTTTGGCACAGGAAGTTTTGGTTACTGGTTCGAGATTTGGCTATTGTGGCTCTCCTTTCTTTGGAGCATCCTCAGAGGATGCTGAGTCAGCTACAAAATATTCAACATGCTACTGAAAGGGCGATAGCTGAATTGAGACGCTAGGAGCACACCAGCCCAACAGAACAACTCTGGTTCCTGATTCCTTAACGGGTCAGGTACTGATCTACAAAATTACTCACCTCACATCAAGGCTGAAACCCTACATTCCAAAACATTATTTAAGGTTTCAGGCCCAGGATTAGCTTGACCCTAACATGTTCAAAAAGAAATCTCTGGGTTGGAGACTGATACAGGCCATAGGTATGATGAAGTGGTGCAGCAATCTCCCTCCACAGTTAAGGAAATATCTTTGCATAGGTAGGTTTTAAAAGGAGTAAACTCCTCACCCCTCATCTTTGGGCAAAGCCAAGGATTTGCGCCCTTAGGTGTTACGAGACAAACAAAGGGTTTGGGTTGGTTTGCAAAGCACCCATTCGCTCGGGACAGCCTGACGATTTGGACAATGCAACATGCTCTGCAGCAGCATGGTTACAATAAGGCAACATGAAAGTAGCCATTGATGTCTGGATGATTGAAGTTTAATAGCTATGTAATGCGTGTTTTTAGGTCGAGCCTAGCGGCAGCACGCATGCACTGCTCGCTCTGCGAGACTGCTGTAGTAGAGTATGGGAGAGAAGCCACGCCCACTCTCCCATATTTTTCATTGGCTTCTGTCATTGTCTTTCATAAATGCTGCCTTCAGATTCGTTAATAGGCTTGTTAGTCCCTCCTTAGTACGGCCTTGTCTTCATTTGTACCCTCCCATGGCGACTGGCCCTTTTACTTCAGTTGTTACACGGGACCTGTTATTTAGTCTGTAATCACTATTTACTTTATTGAGTTTCTCTTACTGCAGGCCGGACATGCGCTGCTTCAGCCGAAACCGCTTGTGATTTTTTAAAGCACGGCCACCCCCGTAACACAGGTGCCTGCTTTCAATCACTAAACACGGAATTATCTTGTGTCTGTTTCAACCCCCCAAGTAAAATGGATTTAGAAATGATTAGCGAATTAAGTCATGTGAATTCCAGGTAGTACATAATCCTGTGCTAATGGGCTGAAGCTGACAACAGCACATCTGTGTTACATGTGAACTGTACTAAAGCCACCTGACTGGTTGTTTTCAAAAGCCTGTTTTATTAACAACAGCACCACCACCAATACCAATACCACCACCAATACCACCACCATCAATACAACCACCTCCACCAATACCACCACCACCAATACCACCACCACCAATACCACTACCAATACCACCACCAATACCACCACCACCAATACCACCACCACCAAACCGCCAATACCAATACCACCAATACCACCACCACAACCAATACCACCACCACCACCAATACCACCACCACCAATACCACCACCACCACCAATACCACCACCAATACCACCACCAATACCACCACCACCAATACCACCATCACCACCAATACCACCACCACCAATACCACCACCACCAATACCAACACCTCCACCAATACCACCACCAATACCACCACCACCACCAATATCACCACCACCAACACCACCACTAATGCCACCACAGCCAATACCACCACCAATACCACCACCACCAACACCACCACCAATACCACCACCACCACCACCACCAATACCATCAATACCACCACCACCACCAATACAACCACCACCAATCCAATACCACCACCACCAATACCACCACCACCACCACCAATATCACCACCACCAACACCACCACCAATACCACCACAGCCAATACCACCACCAATACCACCACCACCAACACCACGACCAATATCACCACCACCAATACCACCACCAATACCACCACCAATACCACCACCACCAATCCAATAATACCACCACTAATACCAATACCACCGCCAATACCAATACCACCACCAATACTACCACCACCAATACCAATACCACCACCACCAATACCACCACCAATACCACCACCAATACCACCACCACCAATACCAGTACCACCACCACCAATATCACCACCACCAATACCACCACCAACACCACTACCACCACCAATACCACCAGCAATACCACCACCACCAATACCAATATAACCACCAATACCACCACCACCACCAATATCACCACCACCACCAATACCATCACCACCAATACCACCACCACCAATACCAGCACCACCACCAATACCAATACCACCACCACCAATAACACCACCACCATTACCAATACCACCACCAATACCAATACCACCACCAATACCACCACCACCAATACCACCAATAACACCACCACCAATACCACCAATACCACCACCACCAATACCACCACCACCAATGCCACCACCACCACCAATGCCCCAACACTAATTCCACCACTACCACAAATACCACCACCACCACAATAGCACCACCAATACCACTACCACCAATACCAATACCACCACCAATACCACCACCACCAATACCAGTGCCACCACCACCAATACCAATCCCACCACCAATACCAATACCACCACCACCACCACCAATACCAATACTGCCACCACCAATACCACCACCACCAATACCAGAACCACCACCACCAATACCAATACCACCAATACCGCCACCACCAGTACCAACTCCACCACCAATACCACCACCACCATTACCACCAATACCACCACCACCACCAATACCAACACCACCACCAATACCACAAATACCAACACCAACACCACCACCAATACCACCACCACCAATACCAACACCACCACCAATACCACAAATACCAATACCACCACCACCACCAATACCAATACCACCACCACCAATATCAATACCACCACCTCAGCGCCTCTCGCTCACTAGTAATAGCAGGGCCACTGTACGAGGCCTGAGCTGCAGCCGAGACCATCCCTCCCTCCCTCCATGCCTGCCATAAAGCACAGCCCGCCCTGCACCAAACCGCCAATACCAATACCACCAATACCACCACCACAACCAATACCACCACCACCACCAATACCACCACCACCAATACCACCACCACCACCAATACCACCACCAATACCACCACCAATACCACCACCACCAATACCACCATCACCACCAATACCACCACCACCAATACCACCACCACCAATACCAACACCACCAATACCATTACCACCACCAATACCACCACCATCGCCAATACCAATACCACCACCAATACCACCACCAATACCACCAACAATACCACCACCATCACCAATACCACCACCAACACCACCAATACCAAAATCCCCAACACCACCACCACCAATACCACCACCACCATCAATACCAACACCTCCACCAATACCACCACCAATACCACCACCACCACCAATATCACCACCACCAACACCACCACTAATGCCACCACAGCCAATACCACCACCAATACCACCACCACCAACACCACCACCAATACCACCACCACCACCACCACCAATACCATCAATACCACCACCACCACCAATACAACCACCACCAATCCAATACCACCACCACCAATACCACCACCACCACCACCAATATCACCACCACCAACACCACCACCAATACCACCACAGCCAATACCACCACCAATACCACCACCACCAACACCACGACCAATATCACCACCACCAATACCACCACCAATACCACCACCAATACCACCACCACCAATCCAATAATACCACCACTAATACCAATACCACCGCCAATACCAATGCCACCACCAATACTACCACCACCAATACCAATACCACCACCACCAATACCACCACCAATACCACCACCAATACCACCACCACCAATACCAGTACCACCACCACCAATATCACCACCACCAATACCACCACCAACACCACTACCACCACCAATACCACCAGCAATACCACCACCACCAATACCAATATAACCACCAATGCCACCACCACCACCAATATCACCACCACCACCAATACCATCACCACCAATACCACCACCACCAATACCAGCACCACCACCAATACCAATACCACCACCACCAATAACACCACCACCACTACCAATACCACCACCAATACCAATACCACCACCAATACCACCACCACCAATACCACCAATAACACCACCACCAATACCACCAATACCACCACCACCAATACCACCACCACCAATACCACCACCACCACCAATACCCCAACACTAATTCCACCACTACCACAAATACCACCACCACCACAATAGCACCACCAATACCACTACCACCAATACCAATACCACCACCAATACCACCACCACCAATACCAGTGCCACCACCACCAATACCAATCCCACCACCAATACCAATACCACCACCACCACCACCAATACCAATACTGCCACCACCAATACCACCACCACCAATACCAGAACCACCACCACCAATACCAATACCACCAATACCGCCACCACCAGTACCAACTCCACCACCAATACCACCACCACCAGTCCCACCAATACCACCACCACCACCAATACCAACACCACCACCAATACCACAAATACCAACACCAACACCACCACCAATACCACCACCACCAATACCAACACCACCACCAATACCACAAATACCAATACCACCACCACCACCAATACCAATACCACCACCACCAATATCAATACCACCACCTCAGCGCCTCTCGCTCACTAGTAATAGCAGGGCCACTGTACGAGGCCTGAGCTGCAGCCGAGACCATCCCTCCCTCCCTCCATGCCTGCCATAAAGCACAGCCCGCCCTGCACCAGGAGGTGAAGCCAGGGCCCTACTACAGCTGGAGTGTTTTTTATTAGGCCAAAGATAGCAATGGCATTACGCAATGCCACACTGCACACTCAAATCACGGAGAGGGCAGGAAATAGCCCACCCCCCCCGCTCTTCCTCCTGAGCCCCGACAGTGTAATCACAGAGCAAAAGGTGTTGGAGTGCTTTGTTAGTGTTTATAGCTCGGATCATATGTAACTCTCACTTCACACTTTGTGTCTGTGTAATTTACAATACTTACACATCTTCTTCACTGCACTATTTATCACTACTTTGAAGACGTCGCAGGCCGGTCTCTTCCTCTGATATTTACAATCTAACAAGCGGTCGAGAAGGCCCTTTATTGCAATGCAATAGGCCTCACATTTGCGAGAGTTTAAGCTATTAGTATTGTAAATGACAATGCCTTTTATTTATGTTTTAAAACCCAAAACATAAATAAAAGGCATTGTCATTTACAATGCCATTAGCTCAAACTCGTGTGAATGCGAGACCTATTGCATTGCATTGTTTAAGCAAGCTTAGGAAGCAGGGCAGATAGTCAGTGCCGCCATGATCTGTGGAAAGTTGAAACCAAACCAGGGTCGGCCTGCGGACTATTAGACCTTCACATCTCTGAATTGACAATTAGGCACTTAGCGAACAGGCGGCTCTCCATTGCTCTCTGTTATAAAAGAAAATAAGCCCCATCGCCTCTAGACATAAAAGAATGAAATGGAATGGCCTCTGACCGGGCACCTGAAGACCCCAGGCTTTGTGTCTCACATGTATTCACCACAGCTGCCTGGAAGAGCATGATTTATTCCCGTTTGTCGCGGCTGATGACAGAATCCTGCCCAATCGATTTTACAGTGCACAGAGTACCGCGATGACGGATGAATACCGTGAGCAAGGAGATACACTATTGATTAAAGACGAAGGTAATCAAAATGACAGATGAAAAATAAATGCCAGAGTCTGAGATTCTGAGTGCTACAGTCTAAGACTCTGGCTCAGATCACAGAGAACATATCATTAGGGAGGAGAGGATGAACAGCGATTCAACCAAGAAGAACCCTCCCCCCCTCCACTGTAGGGGCCTGTGTTTGACCTCATGGCCACATGTTCAAATTCCGGCAGGTCCTCTCAGCCTTTCATCCTTCTGAGGTCGATAAAATGAGTACAATTGAGTTTGGTAACAATAAACATCTGTTATTTAGCACCAAGATGCCCACGGGTAAACGTGCATTTTACAAATGCACATGTTATGAATTACATTTCAGTAGTGCCATGTTACATATGTTTTGGTCATTCTGAAACTTGGATTCAATTTTAGTGTTTAGTTGTGGGTGGAAATCAGCTCATAACCTGCAACCAGCAATCTGCTACATGTAAACTAAAATCCAAGCAACTATCTACATGAAAAGGACAGGAAGACGCTGACATGCATGCAACTGATACTCAAGATCTGACAAACACACGTTTACAGTGCTTAATTTGTAAAAAAATGAGGGCCGGTGCCTGATGCTCTACTCAGAGGCCCTGAGTTGGTGCAATTAAATGTCGGCGCATGGAATACCAAGGCTGTGTAGTCTTAAAGTCACCTGATGCCTCTTTAATCCACTACTAGACACTACTTTTCCCTTTATTTCACTCTTGTAGGTTTCCCCTGCACCCGCCCTTTGAGACAGGTTTTCAGTCTTTTTCTTCCTCTGCCTTTACGCTTTGTGAATTCCCCCTCTCTGGCTCGTCATTAATGTCTGATGCAAAAAAATAAGTGCCTTGGGTCCACCGGCTCAAATTAAGCACTGAGCACGCAGCCCACTATGACATACATACTATTATAACACAAGTCCCAACTTGCTGAAGATAAACAGGGTAGTGTGAGGTTATCAGGCCCAACACCTCTTCAGACCCAACACGCACAGCACACCAAAATCTAGACACGCTGTACACACAGGGGTTAGTGGGGGGTCGTCTGGCCCAACATCCCTTCACATTGCCTGCACCATGCACAGAATTACCACAGTCTGTGGTCGCGCAACATTCACAGGTTAGTGGAAGAATGAAACATCAGAAACCATGGTTTGGGAAATCCTACTGCCAGCAGAAACCATCTGCACAACAAGGACAGGGAGACACAGTCATGTTCTCCTAATCTAACAGATAATATGTTCTGAAAATCTCACTCATCATCAAACAGTAGAATGCATACCAATGACAGAGATACAGACAAGAGCAAGTTGAAGGCTGCAAGACCAAAAGAAAACAGATTGCCCACAGAGAGAACCAACTCGCATCAAGAAGGTCAGGAATTGAGGAATGTTGTATTATAAGGAAGGCACGTTAAAATCTAGTACACAAAGTCCAGGGCCAAGTTTGGGATTAGACTATACTCAATAGACTCATAAAAACTCCTTTTAAAACATAAGCACAGTGAGTGCCCTTCTGTTGGTAGCATGAGCTGATAGCATCATTGCCTTCTGTAGCTCAACTACCATCTGGAAACTACGACCTCCTCTACCACTACTCACATCTTGTCACCACTGCTATATCAACCTACAGCCTGGAGACATACAATACAATGCATTTCTAAAGTGCTCAGCTACCTAACAAGGTGTCTCGGCTCTAGCAAAAAGGATTGGCACATAGTCTGAATACGAGAACAGAGTTAGGAGATGGTTAGAGCAAAATCAAAGAGAAGCGTTTTAAGAACTTTTCTGAAAACCATTTCAGAAGGACAGCTTTGCAAGGCCAGAGGCAAGTAATTCCACAGTCTGGCCATCAGGTAGGCAAAAGAACGGCCACCTCTTCTAGACTTATAAACGCGGGAGTTTGAAGCAATTTGAGGTTGTTGGAACGCAATGAGTGAGCCTGAAAGGACAACTTAAACCGGCATCTGAGATAAAGAGGTCCCTTAAGATTGAAAATTCTAAAGGCAAAAATGAGTGCCTTGAACTGGATCCTTCTGTTGATCGGTAGCCAATGAAGCTGTCCCAAATACAATCCTGGGCACACTTTCTGTGAGCCAATGAGTAGTCCTTTAGATCTGTTGGCAGTGCCTCTAGAGCCAGGATGATAAAAGCTGGAGACCTTCCTGGGCGCATCTTTAGACCTAAGCTCACCATCAATGCTAGGTCTAGGCTGTTGACCCACTGACATTGATGGCTCTCAGCAATTTGAACAGGCGCAGCACTAAGACTGAGATATTGTGTAATGAATTGAACATGCACTCTTAACACTCAATTAAAGCATTTCAAAGCGGCTGGGGATATTGTGGGCAAATAAACATTTTGATGGGATACTAAGATGTTACTGGCTAGGGTGAAAGTGCTTGGGTTTCGGCTGGGCTCCTTTAAATGATCCATCTCAAGGTGTTCAGCAAACAGATTTCAGCAATGGATAAAACAGGTCGTGTCCTGTTTTCACATTTCCAACCACTCCCAGGAGTCTGGCTTCTGGTTTCATTAGCCACAGACAGACAAGTTCAGCAGTATAGCGCTCGAGGTCACCGCATAACTCATTGGAACCTTGAGTTCCAGATAAATCTGCCTGCCATGAGCACATCCGTAAGAAAACAAACTGTATTGCCGCATGCTGATTTAGCAGCGCATCTAGGGCTTCTTGTAATCGCCAGTTGCAGAAATGAAACCTATTACCTCTTTTTGATGAAAAATCTTCAAGCTTTCTCATACTACATAACTGAAGCATATAACATGGTTATGCAGCTAAAAATAAATATGTATATATATGTATTCCCTCTTCCTTCACCTCTGTTTAATTCCCCTCTTTATTCACAACTGTTTCTTAATTCTATAATATACAACAAAAGTGAAAATGCATGTTCTGTCAAAATATGTCACGGTAGGTGGTATATATATATATATATATATATATTCACTGGAAAAAACACATATTTCGGGGACGTTATAGTTAGTTGGACATTTCACTCGTACAAAACCAGAGAAATTCAGCTGTTATAGTTAGTTGAGCTAACTATAACTCACGCCCCCGCAATGCACTGCTGATGATGTTACATATTACATCACTCATGACATGGTCAGTGACATCACTGATGACATCTCAAATGACATCACTGATGACATCATCCAGAGACTGGGTGATTTTTAAAAGTTTTAGAATGTTAATTATAGATACGCAAAGGTGTATTGAAGAATGAGTGCGTGTATGAGTGTCTGAATGGATGATTTAGTGGGTGCGTGACTGACTGTTTAAGAGAGAGATTAAACGTGTCTTAGTGAATGCATGGGTTGGTGTGTAAGTGGCTGCATGGGTTGATGAGTAGCTACATGAGTGTCTATATGGGTTAATGATTGGTTGTCTGATTACCTGTATGGGTGCCTGAGTGTCTGTGTGGGTGGGTGGGGGTGGGTGTGTGACTCCCTCCATGGATGTGTGAGTGGGTGATTCAGTGGGTGTATGGGTTCATGAGTATGTCTGCGAGGGGCTGTATGGGTGAGTGAGTGTGCGTATGGCTGTGTTGGTGAGTGAATGGATGTCTCAGTGGTATATCTGTGAGTAACTACATATGTGAAAGGCAGTATATGTGAATGTTGGAGTATATAAGTGACTATATGTGAGAGTGAGTGATTGTGAGAGTGGCTGTATGGATGAGTGTGTGCTTGTGTCAGTGATTGTATAAGAGAGTAAGTATGTGTTAGCATCTGTATGAATAAGTGAGGTGGTGTGTGTATAACTGTATTGGTGAGTAAATGGCAGCATGATTGAGTCTTTGGGTGACTGACTAGGTGTGTGAGTATCTCTGTGGATGAGTGGCAGTATGTGAGTGTCTGTATGGGTGTATGAGTGCATATATCAGAGGCTGTATTGATGAGTGACTGCGTGTATGAGTGACTGTATGGGTGAGTGAGTAGATGTGTGTATAGACCTATGAATCAGTGAGTGGGTATGTACTAACTGGTATTGGTGTGTCTATGGTTTCGAGAATGATAGTCTGTATTTTAGAGTTGGTGTATGAAAGGTTATATTAGGGTGTGAGGAGGTGCATCAGTTATTAAGTGGATGATGTCATCAGTGATGTCATTTGAGATATCATCAGTGATGTCATCAGTGATGTCACTGACCATGTCATGAGTGATGTAATATGTGACGTCATCAGCAGTGCATTGCGGGGGCGCGAGTTATAGTTAGCTCAACTAACTATAACGGCCGAATTTCTCTGGTTTCGTACGAGTGAAATGTCCAACTAACTATAACGTCCCTGAAACCTGTGGTTTTTTCAGTGAATATCAAAGGTTTTTAAATGCTAATTTCTAACTATAACATCCCTGAAAACTGTGGTTTTTTCAGTGAATTTCCAAGGTTTTTTAAATGCTAATTTCTAACTATGACGTCCCTGAAACCTATGGTTTTTTCAGTGAATTTCTAAGGTTTTTTAAATGCTAATTTCTAACTATAACGTCCCTGAAACCTATGGTTTTTTCAGTGAATTTCTAAGGTTTTTTAAATGCTAATTTCTAACTATAACGAAGTAATCGCGTTTGCAGAGTGGTGCAGAAAGGGGCCTGGGCCTCTGACCAGCACTCAGGAATTCCGCTGCGTAGGACTTACAGGAGGTGCCAGGAGGGCTACTTGGCCGCCAGAGTCCCTCAGGAGTAAAGTGGACTTCATCCCCCAACCAGTACTGTGCTAGGAGGCGTGTTTGCAGACTGGTGGAGAAAGGTGAGCCAGGCCTCCGAAGACCTCTTAGCAATCCTACTGTGTGGGACTTCCTGGAGGTAACAGGAGGGGTAGTTGGCCCCCAAGGTCAACCTTGGGGGCCAATCACCCCTCCTATTACCTCCAGTAAGTCCCACACAGCAGGATTGCTAAGTTCACATAGCAGGCCACACCCCCTTTCCCCACCACTCTGCAAACGCACTTCCTGGCGCGCTCTTGGATGGGGATTAAAGTCCCCTTCGCTGCTGGGGATCCTTAGGGTCCAACTAGCCTACCTGATACCTCCAGTATGTCCCAGATAGTGGGATTGCTGACAGGTGGACACAGGCCACACCCCCTTTCTCCACTACTCTGCAGACATGCCTCCTGGTGCGTTCTGGGTTGGGGGATTATGTCCCCTTGAATACTGAGGGTCCCTAGGGGCCAACTAGCCCACCAGGTACCTCCAGTAAGCCCCACACAGCTAGTTGCTGAGAGTGGTCCGAGGCCACGCCCCCTTTTTACACCACTCTGCAAACACGCCTCCTGGCGCACTGCTGCCCGGGGGATAAAGTTCACTTTAGTCCTGAGGTCCTCAGAACACAAAAGGACCTCTTCACCCCACCAGCAATGCACCAAGAATGCGCGTTTGCAGTGTGGTGTAAAAAGGGGCATGGCCTCAGATCACCTCTCAGCAATCCCACTGTGTGGGGCTTACTGGAGGTACCTGGTGGGTAGTTGGCCCCCAGGGACCCTCAGGATTCAAGGGAACTTAATCCCCAAACTTAGAAAGCGCCAGGAGGCGCGTTTGTAGAGTGGTGCAGGGAGGGGGCGGGGCCTCCGGCGAGTTGCCGGCTTTTCTTTGTTTTTTTTGTTAGAAGGAGGGCTGTGTGGCCCCCCCCTTCTCTTAATAAGAGGGGCCTGCCCTCGTTTATTTTTTTAAATTAAGGGAGGTGGGCCGCGTGGCCCCCCTTCCCTGGGGCACTTCTGGCCCCGGGGACCCCATTTCTCGGGGCCCAGCCAGCCTTTCTTTTTTATTTTGGAGCGGGCCACGTGGCCCCCCTCTTGAGGCCAATTATAGCCCCGGGGACCCCATCCCCCGGGGCCTGGCCTTACGTTGGGGACCACGGGGGAGTCCCAATGCCCCCGCGGTCCCAGCCGGCTCCCCGCCTCCTGCGAGAGCCAGCATTGCTTTTGGATAAGGGGAGCTGCTGACATGCAGCTCCCCTTGTCCAACAGCAATACTGCTTGTGTTTGCAATGACAGGGCAGGAGCAAACTGCAATGTCCCGGGGGTGGGCACCCCGGGACATTGCTGGAGCTGGCCCTGGGGGGTGGCAGTTCCCAGGGCCATGGAGGGCTCCAGGAGGGGGCCGCGCGGCCCCCCCTCCCAACGTACACATTGCCCCGGGGAGGTGGTGGTCCCCGGGGCTGGGGGGCCACAACGGACCCCTGCATTACAATAATTAGAGCCCTGGGGAGGTGGTTGTCCCCGGGGCAGTGTGGGGGGGCTCGAGCCCCCCATACTAATTATTTCTAAAATCCCCGGGGAGGTGGCAGAACCCGGGGCTTGGGGGGCCCGCGAGGCCCCCGCCCATATTTTCGTGAAGCCCCGGGGAAGTGGCGGTCCCTGGGGCTTGGGGGGGCCCACAAGGCCCCCCACCCTAAAATAAATAAAGCCCCGGGAAGGTGGCGGTCCCCGGGGCTGCGGGGGCCCACACGGGCCCCCACAAATTAATTGGACATTGCCCCCGGGACCTGGCCCACCCGGGTGCAGGAGCCCACGCTGCGTTTTTTTATATTTTTGGGCCGGATTCGCGCACCCAGCACGACTCCGGCTGAATTTTTTTTTTTTTAAACATTTTTTTGGGCCCTGGGGGTGCCTGTGGGACCTTTTGAGCAGGCCTAGGGGGTCAGGGTGTTTCTACCCAGCCCCATTTTCTTGTTTTTTATCTTTTTTTTAACTGTTTTCTTGTGACTCGGTTTTACCGAGTCACAAGATGGCTGCCAACACTTCTTGGTTTGGAGTGTTGACAGCCAATAAAAATGAAGCTCCTGCTCGGGAGGGTTCGCGAATCCTCCTTGGCCACCAGATATCGATATTTTTTATTTTTGAATTTCTTAGGAACTACTGAACGGATTTACACCATTTGAAACAAAGGTCGCTTTCTGAACCAAGAGCTACCTTTTTGCCAAATTTGGTGTAATTCCGTTCAGCAGTTCAGGATGTAGCTTTGTCTAAAGTTCCTATGGAAATTAACATGGAGAAAATGCGTTTTTGGACCCCCCTTTTTTCTCAGCCCCCGCTCAATGAATCACCCCAAAACTTTCAAGACAGCAGCTGACCTGAGTGAACCATTAGTTTTGAAAATTTCGCGAAGATTCGTCACACTGCGGCAAAGATATTGGCAAAAGAAAAAACGCTTTTTGAATAGAAACGAGGTCCTAACTATAACTACCTACTGGCGATCGCCAGTAGGTAATATATATCTCAAACAGCTTGGTTGCGCAGAAACCCGAAACCGTGAGCAAGGAGCGGACGCTCCGAAACGCGTAGGGTGACTTTGCTGAAATAAAATCACGCTGAAGAAACTTTGTGGCCAAGGTGTGTTGTCTTTTTGGAGTGTTTGGGACGATGCTTTTGTTGGAATATATATATATATATATATATATATATATATATATATATATATATATTCACTGAAAAAACCATAGGTTTCAGGGACGTTATAGTTAGTTGGACATTTCTCTTGTAAAAAACCATAGAAATTCCCCCGTTATAGTTAGTTCAGCTAACTATAACTCGCGCACCCGCAATGCACTGCTGATGACGTCACATATTACATCAATCATGACATGGTCAGTGACATCACTGATGACATCATTTTTGGCCCCGGGGACCCCATGTGGAGAAGTGTGGCTCAATGGTTAGAGCGGCAGACCCTGATGCAGAGATCTGGCCCGGGACCAGGGTTCAATTCCCGCCTCAGCGGGTCTTGGGCTCAATTTCCTCGGACCTGATAATTCTCGCCTCGGTGCCTATTCTAATCATGGGTCCCACTCTGCAACTCTGGGCAATAGCTTGCTTAATCTCCACAACGGCCCCAACAGCGCTGGGATGCCTGGCTTCACCCTGGGGGTGCCCAGGAGTGGACATTTCACAGGGAAAAGCCAGGAAGGGTTCCACAGCGGTATGCGTACAGCGCCTAGACACCCCTTTGGGGGTATGGGTGCGCTTTACAAGTACAAATTTCATTTCATTTCATCCCCCGGGGCATAGCCGGTATTTAATTTTTTTTTTAAATATTTGGAGGGGGGCCGCGTGGCCGCCCTCCTCAGGCCGTTGAGGACCGTGGGGGGAGCCCCAATGCCCCCACGGTCCCGCCGGCTCCCCACCTCCTGCGGGAGCCGGCATTGCTTTTCCACACGGGGAGCTGCTAACATGCAGCTCCCCTTGTGGAAAAGCAATCTGCTTTGGATTTTGGAAGCGAGAGCAGGAAACCTGCTCTCGCTTCCAAAATCCAAACCAGTGTTTGCTATGACAGGGCGGGAGCCGCACGGCTCCCGCCCTGCCATAGCAAACAGCAGTGTCCCGAGGGTGGGCACCCCAGGAGACTGACAGGGCGGGAGCCGCACGGCTCCCTGCCATAGCAAACAGCAGTGTCCCGGGGGAGGGTACCCCGGGACACTGCAGGAGCCAGCCCTGGGGGGTGGCGGTCCCCAGGGCATGAAGGGCTCCAGGAGGGGGGCCGCGCGGCCCTCCTCCCTACCATTACAAAGCCCCGGGGAGGTGGTGGTCCCCGGGGCTCGGGGTCCGTAACGGACCCCTGCCTTTACACATTTAGTGCCCCGGGAGGTGGTGGTCCCGGGCGTGTGGGGAGCTCGAGCCCCCCACACACAGGTTTTATTTATAAAAAGAGCCCCGAGGAGGTGGCGGTCTCCGGGCAGCGTGGGGGGAATGGGACCCCCCCACGCATTTTTTTTTATCAGCCCCGGGGAGGTGGCTGATAAAAATAGCGGGGGCCCCCGCGGCCCCCCGCTATTATTAATTTGGCAATGCCCCCGGGACCTGGCCCACCCGGGGGCCTCATTTAAATGGCGCTTCATTTTTTTAAAATAATTTCGGCGGGATTCGCGACACGAACGCGAATTCCGCCAAAATTAAAAAAAAGAAATGCTTTTTTTGGCCCTGGGGGTCCTTGTGGGACCCCCTGAGCAGGCCTAGGGGTCAGGGTGTTTCTACCCTGCCCCCTTTTCTTGTTTTTAAACATTATTTTCACTGTTTTCTTGTGACTCGGTTCTACCGAGTCACAAGATGGCTGCCAACACTTCCTGGTTTGGAGTGTTGGCAGCCAATCACAGTGAAGCTCGTGGCTCGGGAGGGTTCGCGAACCCACCGCTGCCCTAGATATCGAAACTTTTTCTTTTTCAAATTTCTCAGGAACTACTGAACGGATTTACACCATTTAACAAAAAGGACTCTTTCTGAACCAAGACCTACCTTTTTGCCAAATTTGGTGTAATTCCGTTCAGCAGTTCGGGCTGTAGCTTTGTCTAAAGTTTCCTGTGGAAAATAACATGGGGAAAACGTGTTTTGGGACCCCCTTTTTTCTCGGCCCGTGCTTGGCGAATCACCCTTAAACTTTCAAGACAGGAGCTGACCGGAGCTGATCACTAGTTTTGAAAATTTCGCGAAGATTCGTCAACCGGCGTTGAAGTTATTGGGAAAACAAAAAACGCTTTTCCTATGGAAACTAGGTCCTAACTATAACTACCTACTGGCGACCGCCAGTAGGTAATATATATATATATATATATATATATATATAAATATATATATATATATATTCCACAGCAGGATCCCAGGGGTACCACCATCCAAAGAAAGGCGCAACACCAGGAAACAGACTCCAAAGGCAAAGTTTAGAAAGTAAAATGATGATTTATTCGAGCATCAAATGTCCAAATGACGCGTTTCGGCCGCCAGACATGCGGCCTTGATCACATAGCGCTCTACTGGTGAAAGGGTGATATTTATACAGATGTGTTAGTGGCAGTGTTTCTACTATGTTCATGGTGGTGACTGAGGAGTTTTGCAGCGTATGACTGTGGGCAAAATGTAGTAAAGCACATGTGTGACATCATGTTTTACTCCAGTGAGTACCGCAAGTGTAAGCAGACTATAAATAAGCTGCCTGTCTGCTGAAGCCAGTGATAGCCCCAGTCCTCCCGCATATGTATCCTGGAAGCTGAAATTGGTGCCAATGGCGTCCCCAATTTCAATCATCTGAGCGTGTAAGTACACAAAGCTGCGTAAAGAATGCCAAATTGTGAGCAGTTTGAGAAACAAATATCGTGTGCTAATACATTTTAAACACGCGTTAAAATCCCCACACTGAGCGAGTCAGTAAATTACTGCTCTCGGCGCGTTTCTAAAGATAAATCAAAAACGCCTGTGGAACAACTAACGCGTCTAGACGCGGTGCACATTAAGACGGGAAGCATGTCTCTGTTAAGAAAACATGCTGAAGTTTCCCAACAGCTCATAGTACGAAGTTGAGTCATGCCCAAACAATGTATGTGTCAGTGGTATTATGTTCACGGTGCGCCACAAGCAGCACTAAATGCTAGCGCTGCGTGTAAAACCAAGGCTAAAGTGGAAATTTCCAAGTCAAGCTTTGGTGCAAATACAGATACAAATGACATAACTGCATAAATGCAATGAATCTCGAAACTGCCACTAAATATAACAAAAAGTTAAAAGTGTGAGTGAGGGTGAAATGTGCACATGGGCGTGTATATAAATGTTGAGGAAAGCGTAAGTGCAAAATTAAGTAAAGTTACTAAAGTGTAGTGTTTGTGCCTCCTCAAGAGCATTTAAGTGACATAAAAATGCAACGAATGTACAGAGGAAAAGATGTGTGCGCAAGCGCAAGAAATATTCCAAAGACTGTCCGTGCTTGAACAAAATATGACTAAAGCAGCAGTGGGTGTATAACACAGCGTATTGAGAAAAAGTAACAATCTAATTCATATTTATACGCAGTCATGCTGTATGTACGTTAATTGCCGTTCAACATAGGTTACAAGCCTGCAGTGCCTATGTTTGAAAAACAAAATTTAGACAAATAAAATATATATATATATATAACATCTTAAATAGCATTTAAAAAAAGCTAGATCCTCCAATTTAAAATGTCGGCTTTCATTTTCATTTCCTTCAATTTGAATATGATTTTTTGAAACGCAGAAGCTAGCAATACTGAGAGCCATCAGTGTGGTGGGTGTATCACTGTGGTTATTATCAGAGTATCAGTGGTCTGGTCTCCGAGGCCTACCAACAGATATCTGAATCTAGAGGAATCACTGCCCACTATCGGTGGCATTCTAGTAAATAATGCGCGTTGCCCTCGTGTATCAAATGCCACTGAGTAAACAAAAAGCACAACCATTGACGAGGCTGTGCCATCCACCAGCTTCAGCAGACCACCCAGCTCTTAAACACGAGTAATTAGTACTTGGTATCTGGAATCAATGTATTTATTGACAGATACTGTGACAATCTTCTCAAGGTTGTTGCCCAAACAGGGGATAGATGTGTTTGAATGAAAACATTTCAGGGCTCCTTTCCCACTAAAACTGTACTCCAAAGATGGAGCATGCAGTCCTGTGACGTGCCCTGTGTATTGTACCTGTTTTGTGTTTGTGTGAAGAAAGTTGGCATGATTGTTGGCTAGTCTATAACTGCTCAGTGTGTGAGGAAGGCCTGCCCTGCTACAACCTTAGCTCTGTGTGTGATGGACCGTTACACTGTTCCAGTCATGCTAAACCTGTCTGCCTGAGAGAACTTTGCACTTTTGTTGCATGTGATGTCAGTGGCATAATGAAACTCGAGGGGGCCCCCCTGCAAGTGCATGGAGAGGGCCCCTCACACTCCGGACGCAGTCAGGACAGAGCTCTAAGCCGCAACCCGTGCACAGTGTCTGAGGGGGGCCCTGAAGCTCCTGGGCACCCCCGGGGGATGCAGGGGCTGTTGTTACGCCACTGTGTGATGTAGCTGTGCATGTAAGGGAACATTGCTCTTTTATTGCTGTGCCACACCTATTCTGTATGTGAATGAATCTTCTACTGCTACAGGTGCAGTATGTTTAAGGGAAGCTTGTGTCGCTGCTTCTCGTGATGTACCCATTGGATGTGAGTAAAGCACGTGTCAGTGTGCTTAATAGAGTGATTTGAAACAACAAAGGTTAACAGGATAAAAACAGCAACATCTGTAGGTGAAAGAGTTATGGCATAGCGTACAATAGCAAAGCCAGTGATAGCTATATATTTTGGATTGTATTTCCATAGGAAATACCTTTTTTGTGTTGCTAATAACTTTCGCTGCATTTGAAGAATCTCCATGAATTTTTTTTTTTAAAGTTCTACTTTTTGACCAGTTTGCGCTTGAAAAGTTTCGGGGTGGTCCGTCAAGCAGTGGATGAGAAAAGAGGGGGAGTCCCAAAACGCATTTCCTCATTCATTTTCCATAGGAACTTTAGACACAGCTACAGCCTAAACTGCTGAACGGATTTACACCAAATTTGGCAAAAAGCTAGATCTTGTTCTAGAAAGAGTGCTTTTTGGAATTTGGTGTGAAACTGTTCTGTAGTTTTTGAGCAATTAATGCTAATTTATTTTTATATTTCTCGCAACGGAGGATCCGCTGTGCTGACAGATCTCATCCTGTAATCTGATTGGCTGCCACTACCTAAACCAGGAAGTGGTGGCAGCCATCTTAGGACTCGGGACTCAGTCCTGTGTCCTAAAAAAACCCACCATCCCTTGGAGTCAAAATGTAAAAAAAGGGAGGGGGCAGCACACCCCCCTTAACCTTTAATGGTTCTGGGGACCCCATCCTCTGGGGCCATCTCACTTACTGTGTCCCAGGGAGCCCAGTTTCCCTGCCTGGACCAGCCGGGGCAGGGAAACATGTGTTTGCTTCCGTCTGGCGGGTATCATTTTTAAATCTTCCACCAAATGGGAGCAACCACTTAGTTTGCTACCAGCCTGCTACCCGCGGGCTTGGAGCAGATTTGTATTCTGTTTCCCTGGCCACTCTGATGCAGGCAGGGAAACAAACAAATATTGCTCCCCCCCCCCTGGAGGGAGCATGCAAAAAGCAGCTGCTCCCTCTGGCCGGCTGGGGCCGCGGGGGCCCTGATACCTCCCCGTGGCCCCCAATGTGTTGGTTGGTGGGTGCCCCTTGTGGGCACCAGGGAACCCACCTATTATAAAAAGAGGCCTCGGGGATGGGTTCCCCGGGCACTTGTTCGGGGAGGGGGCCGCATGGACCCCTTCTCCTTAAAATAAGGTGCGGCCCAGGGGAATAGGGTTCCCAGGGCCAATAATGGCTCAGAGAGGGGGAGCCATGTGCCCCCCTTCAATTTTATTTACATTTTGTCTCTGGGGGATGGGGTCCATGGGGCGTAATTAGGCTTAGGAAGTGGGGCTGCGAGCCCCACCTTTATTATTTACTCAGTCGTGGGGGATGGGGTCCCCAGGGTTTAATAAGGCTCAGGGAGGATAGCCATGTAGCCCCCCTCCCCTTTTTATTATATTTGGTCTCAGGAGATGCAGTTCCCGGTGGACAATAAGGCATGGGGAGGGGGGCCCTTTCCCTTTTTTTGTGTAATTTGGCCATGGGAAATGGGGTCCCCAGGGCCTATTAAGGTTTGGGGAGGAGGGCTGCATGCCTCCTTCCCTTAATATATATGTTTTGGCCTCAGGGGATGGGCTCCCCGGAGCCCAAAGGCCAACCCTACACTGCGACAAAGGCTGTCCGGGCTATGGGGTTGGCTGCCTGCAGGGATTGGATGCAGGACCTGTGGCCAACCTGCCACCGTGAACATGGCAAGCTGCATGAGGGGGGGTTGTCTGTAGGGCCTGGCCACAGGCCAGGACCTGCAGCCAAACCCCTATTGCACACAGCCGAAGGCCCTGCGCAGCATGGGTTTGGCTGCCTTTGGGGGGATTGGCCACAGGGCCTAACCACGGGCCAGGCCCTGTGGCCAAACCGCATCACACACAAGCAAAGGCCGTGCACAGAATGACATTGACTGCATGTGGGGGGTTGGCCGTAGGGCCTGGCTACAGGCCGGTTCCTGCGGCCAACCACCGTCATGCACGGTCAAAGGCCCTGTGCAGAGTGGGGTTGGCTGCCTTGAAGGGGCTGGCCGGAGAGCCTGTGGCCACTTCCCCCCCCAAAGGCAGCAAACCCCACGCTGCACAGGTTTTTTGGCCATCCACAGCGGAGGGTTGGCTGCAGGTCCTGGTCTGCGTCTTATCCCCAGCATGACGTTGGCAGTGCACAGCAGTTGGGGGCCCTCTGGCCAACCCCCCACCATGGCAGCCAACCGCACGCTGCACAGGGCCTTTGGCCTAAAGATCATTACCAACCCCACCGCCCCGCACAGCCAAAGGCTGTGCACAGTGTGGCATTGGCTGCATGCAGGGGATTGGCTGCTGGGCCAGGCCGCAGGGCCTGTGGCCAACCACCTGCCATGTACGGCAAAAGGCCGTGCACGGTGGGTGGTTGGCTTTACATATGGTAATAAAATATTATTTTATGTTAAAAAATACCCTAGAAATTTACTGAAACAAAGGTTAAAGTAACATTATAGTTAGGTGAAATGTTCAGTAACAACATAGCATTTTAATCTCTAAAAACCACAGAAAATTGACAGTGTAGTTACAGTTATCTTAAGTAACTATAACTCATGCCCTACGGTAATTATATCTCGGACCCTCACCATGCACTCCACAGAAGAATTTCTAACCCAGAGGTTCAACATACTGGTTGAATAAGCGGGTACTATGATGAACTCTTGTGGTACTTAAAATGAAATGGGTGTTGTAAGTACAACATTGTGTTCTGTTAGACTGGTTTGATTTGAACCAGTTCAGTATTCAGCTTTCAATGCCTATCCAATTAGTAGCGTGAGTAGGTAGGAGAATCTTGTTCCCCATGGTATCAAAGTGTGCAAATAGGCAAAGGAGCACTAGCATACAGAGTTTCCATTCTTCAAGATCCATAACTAGTCATTTAAGATCTTGAGTATGGAGGTTTCTACATTGTGACTTAATCTGAAACCAGACTTTTGCAGTTCCAGGAACTGGCTGTCCACTGTATAAGGAAAAAGTAATTTCTCTATGGCTTTATTCTGAAAGGGTAGCCCACAACTCTAGTTTTCAAGGATTTCAGGGTGAGCCTTAGGTTCTTTTAATAGAATGTGAGCAAAAGCCCCTTTTGACACATCTGCAGCAGTGGCTTGCCCAACAGTGGAATGTATGATTTCTAGCCAAAGAAGTAGGACTGCATCAGCATGTTCGTTAACCTGTGAAGGTGATAGTGGGTTTGCAGAAAAGCGTGAAGGCTTTGTGCTTGCAATGGCTTTTTTGAAGTCAAGTTCGCCCGTAACTTTAGGTGGAAGAGCGATCTGTATTTCTATTCTAAAATCTGATTTATGTTGGGGTGAAAGGGGGGGTATTCTTCATTTCCTCCCATGGGGACGCAGGATCTTTCTCTTTTAATCTCAGTGTTCAAACAGGGAGCTGCCTTTTTTGGATGTTTTTGCTTACGTTTGGTTGAAGCGATATTATTAAATATATTGGATATTTTAACATTTCGTTGCTTAATTAGTGCACAGAGGGAGGTCTGCCCAGTGTGAGAGAGTCTAATTTGTAGTGTTAATGGCCTTTACGTTTGTGACTGTTGTTAGTACCTTTTCATTCTTAGCTCGGCAAAGCAGAGATAAGTCAAGAATGTTGAATAAGATGATGTAGTCATCTGACCAGCTGACCCGCTGACCTGGACTGGATTAAGCATTCTGATGTAGCCAAGTTTGGAAATCACTTTGCAAAAATTGCAGTCTTGTGTTCGGTAATTCTAATGGATAAAAGATTTGAGTTGCCTATGGCAATTATTCTTTCATTTTGAATGTGTGTTAAGGAACTGTATCTATATATGTATTATATGAAATTTCTATAGCACAAACTAGCCAAAAGACAGCAGAGCACTGTACATGGTCAAAAACAAGCATAAAGTCAACAAGTGATAGGATAGGTAGCTGGGTTATGGATGGCTAATATATTGTGATGTAGTGTTCTTTAAAGAGGTGAATCTTCAACTCTTTTCTAAACTGGGGTGCATTGGAGCGGTCCTCATGAATACAGAGATGTTATCCCAGATGCCTGGTGCATAGATGAGAAAGGACTGCTACCTTGTTTTCTTTATTTTTACACTTTTTACTCTGCAGTCTGATGGTGTCCTGGTTAGAGATGTGCTGAGAAACATTGGAAATGGTGAGCTTGTATGCAAGATAAGTTGTGATAGCTTTGTAAATGATGCAGCTGGTTTTGAAGATGGTGCACGTGGCATAGGGAGCAAATGAAGTTAATTCAAGAGGGGGGTGATCATATTTCTTCAGGGCCTGTATGAGATGTGGTGTGATGTGTACAATGCCCATTAGGTTTGCTTGTGTGGAGTCTAGGAGATCATGGAGCAGGCCATTGCCACCATCCAGATACAAGACTACGACGGCTTGAACAGCAAAGTCACTTTGTGGAAGAAATGTTTTAACATTCTTCAGAAGAGAGAGAAAAGGTGTGTGCAGACCCCCCTGCTTTTCAACTTGATTATTTCAGATTTAACTGAATAGCTTGACATTGTCAATTCCAATTCACCCACATTTGGAAATAAGCTAATATCCAGCTTTCTCTATGCAGATGGCTTGGTGATGCTGAGTCGGACAAGAGTGAGTTTGCAGAGATTGCTAACCCCTCATTCCAAAATATGCGGTCCTGAATGGGCTGGAGGTGAATTTTGAAATTTAGTTATTTTTGGGAAAAGAGTGAATTAGTAGGATTAATGGGAGATGAGTGGCAGGCTTATCGAGAGAGCCGCAGAATACAAATATCTGTGGGTCCGGTTAGATTCTGGAGGGACCTTCCAGAAACAAAAGGTTGTGACTAAAAACAAGGGTGAGGCTCTTCATCCGGCCTTTGAGAGCCTAGCTACAAGGCTGTGGGTAACTAGCATGGCCCCAATTCAGCAGGTTATGCAGGCAAAACTACTATTGACTCTATCCTATCCAAGTGAAATTTGCCTGCGAACTTGCACAAAACAAGTAGACGATCTAATGATAAGAATCTACAACTTTATCTTCGACTACCAAACACTGCTACACCAGCCCAGCCACGTCTGGAGCGGGGCCTCCTTAAACAATCTGTGGCCAAGAAATCTGCATATGTCACGTTGTGCCACAAGTTTGGAGCGGCAAATCCGAACTCACTTGACGGAGTACTATGGAACGAGTTAAAGAAAGGTGGAGACAAGGCCTCCCATGCCATACATTTGGAGACTTATTTGGACGACCTATGTATCCGAGAAACATGGATATTGGGAACTAGCCAAAATGAATTTAAAAAAAGGGGCAATATTAACAGTCAGTCATTAGACTTTTTGTTAAGAAAACACTGACCTACCGGTGCCACGCCTGGATGGTGATGGTGTCCTACAAATCTTCAAGAAGGCAAGAATATCTGGAACTGAACTACCTACTGCAGATCAGGAGTCATCCACTGGCTTTTTGCCTGGGGGCCTTACTAACATTGGATTACTACCCGAAGTGCACTGTGTAGATTATGCCAGAAGTCTTAGGAAACAGTAGTTCATGTAACATGTCTGTGCTCTGTGCTACTAGAAGTACACAGGCGATTACTTCAGCCAGAGTTTAACAACATGCACATTCGTGCATGCAGGCAGGCTATCATTGTGGCTCTAAACACACATAATACTGCGTTGAATATTAAACTAGTAAGATTTATGTCTATTTTTTTGTCTATGCTGAAGTCCCAAGAAAGGAAAAGTTGAGGATCGCTATTTCTCTGGTAATATGTTCAAAAAGTATTTATATATGTAGTAACAAGAAACTGTTCCTCGTTTTAGGCCCTGTTAGTTAAAACACCTAGCACCCAAAATAGTTATTGCGCAGGGAACGGACCATTATGAACAGGCCTGCGTACAATCTCAGTCAGATGCACAGCACGCTTGCACTTCATTTCTGATAAACACTCTTAAAAGAACTTCTTGTTACATGGCTATTTTCATGGACATTTGGGATAGCCTCCGGCATTCTATGACTAGAGTAAGAATTTGTTACTTGATTCATTTTAATGATCGCTGAATCTTCGTTAATGCTCACCCATGAATTCTGTTGAATGTTTTTTTTATAATGATACTTTTTTAACAATCCCTCTTTATATTTTTTGTGAATTTTTGTAAAGATTGCCGTTAATCATGCAATAATTACTTACTTACTTACTAGAAGAGAGAGCTGGTAACATGTTGTCTTTGTTTTTTGGCAATGTGTTCCTTGAGGGTGAAGTTGGTGTCTCGGGTAAATCCAATTGTCTTGGCATGTGGTGAAATTTGGGGTTTGAATCCAGCTTTGTACTGTTTCTTGTCTGTTGTTCTTGGAAAACAACAGGGATTCTGTCTTGATTGGGTTGAGCAGCAGGAAGTCACTGGATATCGAGGTCTGGATGATGTGCAAACAGTTTTTGAGCCGTTAGATGTCTGAAGCAGAGGAGACTTTCAATTAAAGTTGTGTATCATCGGAAAATTGGTGAATCTTGATGCTGTTATCTGTGAGAAGAGTGCCAACTGGCTCCATGTAGAGGTTGACGATGAAAGAAGACAGTATGGAACTGTAGGGGACTCCATATCTTCCTCTTTAGGTGCTATGGTTGAAGTATATAATTACATGCAGTCTTACGTGCAAGGAAGATATCTATCTACTTTGAGTGAGGCGACTGCAATCTCTATCGAAAAAGATATTACAAGGGAAGAGATAGAAATGGCAATATCGACCCTGCCATCGGGTAAGGCGGCTGGGGAAGATTGTCTACCTCTTGAATTCTATAAATCATTTAAAGACCTATTGATAGAACCATTTAGTTCGGTTATACAATACATCGGAATTCAGGACAAGGTACCCGAATCATGGAATATGACTCAGATCGTGTTCTTTTTGAAAAAAAAAAAAACTCCCGAGGATTGTGGGTCATATCGACCAATTTCACTCATAAATGCGGATGCTAAAATCTTCTCAAAGATACTGGCTAATCGCCTTGCTCCTGTTATGGCGACGGTGGTCTCTCCCCATCAACATGGCTTCATCCAAGGGCGAGATACTACCGCCAATGTTAATATGGCAGTTTCTGCCTTTGATATGGCAGCAAAGCGATCAATCACTCTTGGTATGATACTCCTAGATGCTGAAAAAGCTTTCGACAGGGTGGGGTGGGAATTTTTATGGTCTATACTTTCAATAGTTGGGGTAAAAGGACTCTAGGAACTGTAGGGGACTCCACAGGTGATATGGACCTGGTGGGATCTGGAAATGCCCAAGTGAACAAACTGGTGTTGGTTGGAAAGGTAGGAGGAGAGCCAGTGAAGGATATTGCCGGTTTATCTCATTTTAGACTCCAGGGTGTGTATGAAAGTGGGATGTTCAACTTTGCTGAAGGCAGGTGAGAGGTCCAGCAAAATCAGGAGGCAAGGGTTATCTTCATCTGTGTTCAAGACGGCATTGTGTCCAATGTGTAAGGTAGCTGCCTGTATCTCTGTGAGGCAACATGATCTGAAGCCAGACTGGTAGTTGTGCAGGAGCTGGTTAGCAATGATGTGATGTTGGAGTTGAAAATAGACTGCTTGTTCAATGATATTGCCGATGAATGGTAGGTCAGTAATGGTTCGATAGTTGGCAAGCTCATCAGGGTCTACTGTAAGTTTCTTTAGGAGTGGGAGGATCAGCCTGTCTTGAGAGCTTCTGGGTAGATGCCTTGAGTGAGGGAGGTATTGACAATGGTGTTTGGGGGTGAGAGAGTTTCCCCAGAGAAAGTTTTGATGAAGGACGAGGGTAAGACATCATCTTCATAAGAAGTGGCTTTGAGGGAGTAGAGAAGGTTGTTGGGACCCTCGAGAGAAAGAGCTTTGAAAGCTCCCCATTGCTCGATCCTATAGGATGGGGTGGGTGTAAGAGATAACGAATATTGGTGTTGTTGATGTGCTTTCAGACTTATATATAGGCTGTCCTGTTTTCAGTGTTAACATTTTTGTGGACTTCAGTGGTGTTTTCCAAACCTTTTTGAAATCAGTGCTTATCAGTCTTTATTCAGCTGCCTAACCCACAAAATAGACAAAAGCTGTATTTTTCCAGTGCTTACAAAACATCTTGCTCTTTTGTAGTGATTGTTATAAAGCACATATTGAATTTAAAGGAGAAGCCCTGCAGGGTATGTAGTGTTTTCCCATTGGCACTGTGTCTAATGGACGTATGTTAGACTGTTTTAAGAATTGAAAGTGTGTGTATTGCACTTTCACTCGTATACCCTCTCTCACATCTCACTACCTCTCACAGTTACTCTGTCAGGATCCTGTCTTGTTTACAGCTTTATTAATGGATTTAAAGTGCTATATTCAAACGTTTTAATAAACAAGTTTCTGGACACAGTTGGGATCCATTCACCTACAGCTTACTGAACATTATGACATTGTAGGCATGGTCACCCCTGACAACAGCACAGTATCTTCTAAAATCTATAAAAAAATGATTTCACCAGATTAATTTGTAGCCCTGCATTCTAAGACACCTGAAACTTATTAATCATGCTCATCACTGCTTTACGGCAGTCTTTGCCAACTACATTAAGGTGGTACTGTTATTGTATGGACATTTGTAGCTGCAAATCATTCCCATGGCAAATGTCCTGACCTTTTAATCAACAACACATTGCATTATGGGGCAATGACATTTTGCTGTTAACGTTGTAACTATGGGCTCAAAAACCCCAGCAGTAAAATGCAGTTGGATAAAATGCCAGGAGTAGCTGAAGGTACCCCACATAACAATGGACACTTTGCAACTATGAATTTTGTTGCAGAAGGGGATGGGAGCACACTGCTTCATATCACAGCATAGTTCACCCCTTTGCATTATGGTGAATGTAGTTCACAATTAGCGCTTACTTGAATATTAGTAGTAGTATTTCACCAAAGTTGGTGCACGTAGTGCTGGTAATCTCTAAAACTTTATCAGGGGTTGCTGAGAATACTGACACAGTCCTCTCAGTACCTCTCACAGGCTCACAGGTGCATCTTCAAGAGCTCGTCAGCTCACTGGCTCAAGGGAGCCTTTTTAAACAGAAGGGGGATGGGAGCACACTGCCTCACAAACCAGCAGAGTTCACCCCTTTGAAATAAGGTGAATGCAGTTATACTGCACTGGTACTGTGACCTGTGAAGACTTGGGCAGCATTTCAGCAACCCCAGATGACTTTTCTCTGCTCTGTACTACGTCTGCTCTCTACTGATGAAGGGCTAAACCCAGAAACACGTGACTAGAGATAACAGCACTACCCGCACCAACTTCGGTGAAAAACTACAGCAGCTTTGAAGTAAGCATACTGAATTTAACAGAATGCAATGGGGTGAACTGTGCTGGGGTGAGAGGCAGTGTGCTCCCTCCCCCCTTTTGTTTAAATGGCTCCCTTGAGCCAACAAGCTGACGAGATCGCCTGGGATGCACCAGTGTGCCTGTGGAGTGGTACTGTGACCGGTGAAGACTTGGGCTGCATTTCAGCAACCGCAGATGACTTTTCTCTGCTCTCTACTGATGAAGGGCTAAACCCAGAAACACAGGTCTAGAGATAACAACACTACCTGCACCAACTTTGGTGAAAAGCTACAGCAAGTTTGAAGGAAGCGTACTGTATTTACCAGAATGCATTGGAGTGAACTGTGCTGGGATGAGAGGAAGTGTGCTCCCTTCCCCCCTTATCAATTTTGTTGGTATGTGGAAAAATTGTATCTTGTTTTCACCACTATCTCATGTGGATGCTGGCAGCACTATTTTCACAGATGCCTGTCAGTACACCTTGCACGGAATGCTATGGTGTACAGAGCAGGCGCCCTGCTGTCAATACTAATTTGTTAGGAAAGGGGACTGATGTACTACAGTGTTTTACCCATTTTGTGTCTCTGAGTAAATGTGATAGTGCATATTAGCCAAGAGTCTTATGAGCCAGCCTTTTCACCAACCATTGAAAGAATTATGTACTGCCAAAAGATCAAATATGATTTTAATATTCCCAGATTCTCAACCATGAAAAATAATTAGATCAGATCTAAAGCATGCTTCAAAACCCTGCACATTTAATCCAAGCTCACAAAATTGAAGAACACAAAAAGAAGAAGAAACAGTAATCTAGTGGCATCCCTAAACCACAAAACTAAAGCAAAATACTCTTGGACCAGTCTTTTCTGCTGCTACCATGTATAAGAAAGTCAAATTGTGTTGGCCCCTTCAGGAAGAAATAAAAATGATTCATTCTCTCTCACTTTCCTTCCTTTGAATGGCATTTCAGTTTGTGGCTGTGTAGGTGTTTATCAATGTTTATATGTTAACACTGATGAGGGCTGTTTCACTTTCAGTGGAGTTTTACCAGTTATTATAGGTTTAAAACTAAAACAGGATAGCCTACTAATATTTTTTCACTTAAGAAGAGATTGCACTTTTGAGTAGAGAGGGTAATAGGTAGGTCTGGCAGTACTTGATTGTCTTCAAAAGTGTTTTGCTTCTGTTTGTGGCGTCAATGATGTTGGTATAACACTTTGGTTTGGCTGATGTGGTGAGCTGTCTCTGTGTTGTGTGGAGGGACTTCAGTAACACATCACAGAGAGTTCTGTTTTTTTCATTTTCTTTCCTGTCTGCAGATGGATCATTTATTGTCAGCAAGGTCTTTAGAGTACCAGGGTACTTTGGCTTGCACATTCATGTTTAAATTGAGGCATGTATGTTTACATACTTTTCCAAAAAGCATTGAAGTTGTTTGGATGGACGAGGTTGTGAGAAGATCAGAGAATTAATCAATGAAGTCCTTGTACTTCTCGGGAGACCTCTAGATGAGATAGAAGGGGGTCTGAGTTGCAGAAAGAGGGAAATAGCATGTCAGCATCTCTAAGGAGTTGAATGTAACTTGCTTGCTTAGGGGGCAGGACTTTATGATGCTGCTGCCTGCCTTGTACCGAGATTGTGTATCAGCTGAGTATGCACTACTGCTGTCTTTGCACTATATGATGTGTTACTGTGGAGTGAGTCACACTCTTTTCTTCAGAGAGGGATCAGGGAGGCAGGGGAGGCTCCAGGGTACAGAACATGTAATAGTATGTATTTGTTTA